>LOEQ01002015.1:15741-33608 GCA_001685075.1 Bramus lutescens | reverse complement strand
TTTGTGTGTTGTTATTTCAGGGTATAAGCTAGCCATGTGGGAGCCGGGCAGGATAAAAAGCAGGGCCTTCTCTCTTATCACTACAAAAATTGACCTAAAATTTGTATCAATAGACCAAGATCCATACCAATGCAAAGTATTCATCTCTATAGCTCATCCCATTTAAATGTAAATGAACATTTATAAACAATCATTTAGGAAATTTGGGTGTTGTTGTCTAGACTACTTCCTGCAATTGGGGGTGCTGTTAATCAGGTCTGTCTTGGGGTAACCTGTGTGGTAGTTCTATCTCAGCAAGTAGTCCTGCACCTGTCATGGATGTTGGACCATCTGAGCCATTGTTTCAGGGGGTCTTCTTTGATCAAGCCACATTAATCTGGAAGGAATCCACAGGTTCTCATCCTCTGTGGAAACAAAAGTAGAACCTCTTTTCCAAAGCAAGATATCCTTAGACCCAAATTTTAAAGTCAAGATATCTTTTAAAGTATATATTTTGGTTTAGCTTAGCAATCCATAAAATAAAATGTCTCTCTGTACTTAGCTCATTCATCGTGAAAAAAATTCAAAGAGAACACAATAATATACATAATCCAGACTCTCTATGAATATTCCATCTTTACATGTCTGATTTTTCTTTTCTCCTTTAATCTATGACTATATTGTGTCTCATTAAAGACTTTTTATTGCTTTTAAGCTATTTATTCCCATTTATACTCTATACTCTTTTTCTTCTCTCTCCCAAACCTGAGTACATTTTTTAAATAAAATGTGACCCGTTCAGAGGTTTATTTCAATCTGAATCTGTCTTTATTGCGCATCATAATTATTTTCTGACCAGGAGTGCCTTTTTTTAAAATGCTAAGTGGGTGTGGCTAGGACTAAGGCTGCTTTGCTTTTTGGCTCCACCCAGTCCAACATAGCAGAGGCATGATCACCACCTCTGTGAACTCTGAACACTGCCCTAATTCCAAGTATGCAGCCGGTCTATGTCGCGCCATTAAGCAGTTTATAACATGATTCTCACAAACTCCTCAATCTCCTGAAAGAGCCAGAGCCAGAGCAAGAGCTAGAGCAACTAGCACGAACCAGGAAGCCTTCTTAAGGGAGCTCCGTGGGTTTTGCTGCCAACGCTGAGTCAGGAAGACATCTCTTACACTCACCTCCAGAAGCCATGCTTAACTCTGTTCTTTTTTGTCTAGAATTCCTTTCAAAGCTCACTCGAGTTTTATGTGGATTTGGCTGGCACACGTTAGCATGCCAACCTATTTAAGGAGGCCATTTATTTGCTTCCCAGCTGCCCTGACTCAAAATGATCACACAGAAGCTATATTATTTGCAATATTGTTTGACAAATAGCTTAAGCATATTTCTAGCTAGCTCTTACATATTAAATTAACCCATTTCTATTATTTTATATTTTACCATGAGGCTCATGGCCTATGGGCAAGGTTCCAACTAGCAACTCATGTCTTTCTCCTCTGGCAGCTACATGACGTTTCATTGACTCCTCCTACTCTCTGGATCTATATCTCTTCCAGTCTGGCTTTATTCTGCTAATCCACTGGCCCGAAAGTAGCTTCTTTATTAACCAATAAAAGCAACACATATACAGAAGGATTTCCCACACCAGGACAAGACCAAGGTCTGATATCAGAAGTTATATGGGATCTGCCTTTAGCAATTTGGAGGGGAGCAGCCGGACTTTAGAGGGTGTTGAATTGCTGATTCCAGAGGTTTGTTTTCTCATAGCCTAACTGACCTACAAAGCTTTTGGTTTGCACATTTTTTTAACTTTTTAAGCTATATTTTAACTTTAAAACCGTTTTAAAAGGAAAAGTGTCAGCAGAAATATTTTTTAATTCCCTTTGTGTTAAGCCACTGGAATTGTAGGATTTCTTACAACATCTAAAGCTGCCCTGACAGATATAGAAATTCAGAGGTCATCATTATTCATATTACAGGTAAGATATCTGTTGCTGAGAAAATTAGGAAACTCACTCAAGGTCACAGAACTGTTAGGTGACAAGCTCATGTGCACTGCTCTCCAAATGCAACTTCTCCTTCTCCTCCTCCTCTTTCTTCTCTACGCCTCACTCCCTGAACTTCTACCCACACCACTTAACATTCTCATTCCTTTTGGATTCCAACAAATAAACTGTAATAATAGGAAGGGAAATACACCTACTTGGCAATTTTATGTGATAGCACCGGCCCTGAGATTATCCCCAAATTACCCAACTGACTTTCTACAAAATTTGCTTGTGGTTTGACACATAACACCTTTACAAAGAAACAATGCCTTTCCACAGCTGAAAACTCCACTAGCTAATTCCAGTAACTTGCTTGACTATCCAAATACCACATGGACATTTTGCAATATTTTTAACTCTGTAAACGTTGGAACAGAGTAGATGACAGTGATTGAGTGGAAGGGTGCCCCTAAAAGTGGTATAAATGGAAAACTTCTTAAAAACAAACATGCCTAGCCAGAAATCAAATATATGAACAAAGAAAATCACTCTTATTCACTCAAAAAGTGCAAACCACACAATTTTAAAGATCCACTAATAGTGCTTGCTAGCACAGAATATATGATGCTTCACTCCTGGTTTTAGCTTAAGTGAAACACCAGGTACTGGAGGCTGGGAAAATGAGAGGAAAGAATCCAGTCTCACCAACCATCATTTCCAGTTAGGTCTGGCCTGAGGGAAGGGACAGGACCAACGACAATACAATCTGTCTACTAACAGACTTCCAGTGTCCATCTCCAATGTCAGAGACTGTCTGCTCTCTCTAATAATGACAGGGGAGCTGTTAAAGACATCATGCATGGTGGAAACTCCTGATCACTCCCTTTTACATACTTCTTAGACTACAGATTTGCAAAAGAAGTTGCTCTCGGCCTTCCTAAACATGCCCTCACTCAAGAACCTACTGGTCTCTCATGATAGGTAGTCTTCATCACACCAAACTGTGAGTGCCTCTTTAACTGTTTATATCACCTAACAAAATGTGATTCTACAAAGAGAGAAACACAGCATGCTGAAGATGATCCATAAAGGCCTGGAGAGTGTTGTGGACATAGATGCCACCTCGGGCGACCCTGGGATCCAGCAGCATTTAGTGAGAAGTTGACTGAACAGGCAAGTCTCCTAAACTTCCAAAAGCCACAGTTTCTAAAAGAAATGAAAATGTTCCCCCTTGGGACCAGCATTGCCCCACGGCCAAATACATATCAAAAGAACAAATTAAGCATTTCAGAAAATTGTTTACCAGATTGCACCCACCCAGGGAACCACTCAGTTCTGCCTTCCTGGAGATCAATGGGGAACACTCTACCCTTGGCTGCGTTTTCAGTAAAATGCTAGTAGACAGGCCTTTGGCTGAGGCTGACGGCGAATAGCTACGACCAGAAATCCCTCTCCTGCCTCTGCTGTCTAGGTACCAGGCACTGCTCATGTATCTGAGAACTCATTTAACCCTGGCAAAGACTCTGAAATAGCTGCTGCTAATGTCCCTGTCTTAGCAAAGAAGAAAGTGAGAGACAAAAAGAGGGAAAAACCCATCGAGTTCATTCACCAAGTATGTGGTGGAGCTGAAATTCAGAGCTAGAGTCTTGGTTTTTACGTGTGCCAAGGGCACATATTGGACCTCTCCAGCTTAGGGCTGCTGAGCCTAATCAGGTAAAAATTCTATCAGGCATCTTCTTTGATGCCCCAGCAACTATTTTCAGTGTTTTTAATCAACTGTTTACCTGGCATTCTTGTATGGAAGTCAAGGCTAAAAGACAACCCAGATTATCCCTCAGTTCTAAATGGAGTTTTCCTCCTGCAAAGAATGTTGTCTTTACAAAGGCACAGAGACACTGCTCAGGAGAAGATGTCCTGGGACATACAAAAAGAAAGTTAATTGGTAACTAAGAGAACACCTGTCACTCAGCAGAGGAAAGGGCTGGGCATACCCCTAACAAAAGATTTGCTACCTAGTCAACAAGTTATCACAGCTCTGAAAACAAGGAAAGCCTGACAGTCTCACCGACGAAGGACAATAGCAAAAACAAAACATCTCATTTTCTGTCACGTGTAAGCAGAGTTACGAAGCAGCGCCTTCGAGAGGCAGTAGAACGCAGTATTAAGCTCTGGGCTCCAGAGCCCGAGTCTTCATTTTATAAGTGCTTCATAATTAATGATGCCGAGATGGCAATCTGTATTCTACTAGGCTGATTCTTTTGCAGAAATCAATAGTCTGACAGAGTAAATCCTTTTGGGAAGAGACTATTTAATCATCTTCATTATAATCATCATTATTATTGTGATAAATGGCATTTATTGAATTCTTAAGATGTGCAAGGCCTTGAATATGAATGACCACATCTCATCCCTCCTCTAGCTTTGAGAGATAAGTTTACTAAATATTAGGAGGCACCCAGAATTGACTCCTCACAATAGCCCCATCCGGTACTTAACCTCAAATGAGTTTATTTCTGGCAACCTGGCTTAGGACTCACATAGTAGAATAGCCGTACCTCTGTAGTACACATTAGTTGCAAACAAAGTTTTCACATAAATGCAGATGTGGTTTGTAAAGGTATATCAAGAGTCTTCAGATCCTTCTTCAGCAGTGGGACAACAAATAACGAATTTCTGTGGTCCTCAGCTTCCCCAGCATACAAATGGAATGAGTCCACCTCACTAGAGTCCTTTTATATCTGAGAGCACCTGACAGAGAGAGGAGCTTCCAGAGAGGCAGGCTCCCTTCTGCCCTGAGTATCCAGCTAAAATGCCCTCTGACTTGCCCACGACCATGACTAGCACCTTCCTAGTATTCTCCCTTAACTATTAAACAGAACAAAATGTCCACCCTTCAGCTTTCTCATGGTACCCCATGGTCTAACTGAGATCCAAGATTGCTTCTCTGTGGTGATGCTCTAGACTGCTGACCCTGTCTGTAATCAATCCTCTTGCTCCATTCAGGAAGGAGTGTCAGCCTAAGCCTAAGCAGAACTTCCTCCAATCCATCCCAGCTCCTTCCTTCTCCCCTACTTCCTAAGCTTTGCCATGTCAGCAACCTCAATTCTCACAAAACTGTTACTCAAAATAGATTCCTCCAGAAGCTGCCTGACTGTGGTCTCCTGCAGAGCGAGAGTCATGGGTTTATGGCAGCTGCTGACCATCCATTCTCAGAAGTCTTTGGATCTGCCCTCCCAATTTGCGGATGTTTGCTGAAGTAGTCCTCCCCCACAAAAAAATCACAGGATATCTGAAAGCAGTTGTATATTTATATTGTAATTTATATATCAACTTCTGCTTTCCCTTAAGCCTTATTATCTTGTCCCTAAGCCTTAGCTAGGAGGTTCGAAGATCTGGTATAATTCTCTTTTCCTGTGTTCCCAAACACCTGGCATTGGCACAGGAAGCCAAATCCAAGCACCGCCCCAAAAGCTCTCTCTTTCCATGGCAGGCAAATCCTCACTGAAATCTGAAGCCAAGGAAGGTCTTCTGAATCTGCTTCCTCTTCTTCTTGGCCTGTCTGAACAAAGCTCAAGCTTGTGACCCATTTAAAACTCACATCACCACATGCCTTCTTTGACACTCAAGCGCACCTTGGCCTGTCCTTCCAGCAGCTAGCTCCAGTCAGTCAACCAACCCTTCAGGCCATCTTGGCAAGGTTGCCTTCTGCTGGTCATTAGTTCAAGTGCGACCATTCTGCATTGTTCCACATCTACTCACAACCTCTATTTCTAGGATTTGCTGGCTCCACCTGTAGGGGTGGAACATAGCTGAATGGCTATAACCTTGGGGAACAGACATCCCACCCCCAAATACATACCCACAATCTTGAGGTCTTAAGCCAAAGAAAAGTTGCCAGCAGCTGTAAAGATCTTATCTCCAAGTAGCCTGATGTCTCCAGGCTAAGATTACTGATTTCATGGCATGACTAACGCAAAGTCAAAATGGAACTCTGGACTTCCAGAGTGCTCTAAAGAGCTAATAAATCCAAAGTGAATGAGACTTCCTAAATTGAGCTTCCTTTATGAGGCCATTCTTGAGCACTTCTGGCTTTCTCTACTGAAACAGCAAGCAACAACTGTACATATTAACAAAATGGGGAGGAGGCTTGAAGAAAAGGAAACAAGACACACTCGAAACCCTGTCTGATTCCCAAAGAGGGGCACCCTACATGAGATTTCTCTGTCACAAACTTCATGTAATTCTAAGTACAGATGAACAATCTGTACTCTGGTGGAATGGGGTAATGTTTCATCATGCTGAGGTCTCAGGAATGAGTGTGATTATTAACTCTGTGACTACTATAAAATTTTGATTCTGAAGATGGATTCCGGGTCACTGTGAAGTGTTTTGCTCATGTTTCTATTACTCAGATGCTTTCGGGGCACAACTAACACAAAATCATTGCTGAAATTTTTATGTTTTGTTGGTTTGTTTTGAGGTATAAGCACAGGATACTTTTTCATCAATTTTTAAGAATCTAAATATTTCATTGTTATCATTTCACCTGATTCATTTGGCAAGAGGTTTAAATGCAAAAGGCAATAGAAAAGTTGGAAATCAAAAGGAAAATGGGAGGCCAAGTACGACCGAGCTCTGAAGCAACAGATGTGTATGTGAAGAGTGCCAAGTATGTCCTAGCTTTCTGTGGGTTATCACACTCACTGATTTAATGAGAGTCATAGCTATACCAATAACATATGTCATAGTTTACATGTAGTATCTCATTTAATCACATTACTATCACTACAATGTTACAGATGTGTTGGCAGAGACTACTCATTTGTTTCCTGGCAGCACAGACCCAAAATAATCACACAGAAACTGTTTTATTACAACACTGTTTGGCCTATTAGCTCACACTTCTTATTGGCTAGCTCTTATATCTTAAATTAACTCATTTCTATTCATCTCTGTATCACCACATAGTTGTGGCCTACCTATAAGACTCTGTCCAGTGTCCAGCTTCCGTCTCTGGTGGGGCTATAGGGCATCTCCTGACTCCACCTTTTTTCTCCCAGCATTCAGTTTAGTTTTCCCACCTAACTACTCTGCCCTATCACAGGCCAAAGCAGCTTCTTTATTCATTAACCAATAAAAGCAACAAATATACAGAAGGAGTTCCCACATCACAGATGGGAAAACTAAGTCCCAGGAAAACATTTACAAGATTTACAACTGGAACAATGAAGACTCCAAGCAGGTCTCCCACTGCAGGGACAGCACTCCTTAAGCCCTACATGGTGACTCCCACTTCAAGGAAGCAGCCCACAGCTCCTGTGCTGGAAGAGGGCTTAGGAGTGTCACTCAAGCTCTCTCCAACCTTGGGTCTTTCTGCTCAGCAGGGCTCTGCAGCATGTCTACAGCATGGGGAGGGCTTCTGGGAAGTGGGAGTATCTTGTAAAGTATCCTGTACTCTTTCCTGAGCCCTGCCAGAGGCCTGTATAAGCTAGGGCAGTTCAGTCAGTCTTTATAGTTGATTTCAGCAGAATACAGTTACCACTCAGCAAGGAGCTCAGGGAGAACTGGCTTAGGGCCAGTGAATGAGGAGGGAAAGCATAAACTTGAAGAATCTACACTGTGGGCCAAAGGATTAACATCACAGAAAGTTCTTCCTATACCTTCTGGGTGAGCAGTGTGTTCTTGCCAACTGCCTGTGGGTTGGCGTCCAGAGGCTCCAATATATCCCTGTGAGACTGCTGACAGCCCACAGGTGTCACAGGCTCACCCAAAGATTCCACCCTCACAGGCAACAACAGGTATTCATTTCTCTTATCTCCCCATCAGCCCTGCTCTCCTTGTCCTATTTAGCGAGGACATCCACCAAGCCCCACTGCTTTGTGGATGATATGTTGGGCTTCACTTCAACATGTCAACTGTTGTCAAGTCTTCTGTATGTCTACTAGGAGCATGGCTGCCGAGATCAGGTGGCTCGAAATATGAGAACAGAACATTTTCTGCTTGGGTTCAGTGGCAGACACAACAGATACAGTATCAAAGAACATAAAGGACAGGCCTCCCAGGCAGATACACCCAACATAAGAATTTACAAGAAGAATAAAAAGAGCATGTTCCCCTGATGTGTGGACCCCAGCCAGGTAAATATGCAAAACTGGACCAAAGAAGGATTTTAATAGATGCTGACTTGGGAGAGACAGGCCACAAGCTGCCACCTCATTCATCTCTGTTCAGGAATGGGAGGAGCTTCTTCTAACAATTCTTCCCAAAATAGGCTCCAAGGCAAGCACCCAACATGCTCCACTGTGTGATTGCTGCAGTAGCGGGACAGTGAGGACTGGCGCATAGTTCATGCCTGAGAAAGGTGGCACTCCTTATACACTGAGGTTTCTCACCACCCAGGATGTAATGGATTTTAGAAATGGATCAGCTACCACCCAGTTGTAACTGAGGAACACTGCTGTAGAGATGAGCCCGCACACCTGAGGAATTCGGGAGCTTGCTCTTGAGCCCCATGTGAGAGATGGCAGACAAAGTCACTGTGGACCTTGGGAGAGGTACATGCTAGAGGCTGCAGAAGTCCCAGCACCCTGAGGTGGAGGAAGAAAGCCTAAACAAGTGCTCGGGAAAGTGGGGCAGGGAGAAGGACCCAGCAGGGAGACCCCTAAGAGCCCTAAGAGATGACTCCCTGGAAAGGGCCTTTCTTTAAACACTCATGCATTCTACCAGCCAATAGAAACAGCTGACCCGCTTCCCTCTTCTCCCATCAGTCCCCAAAGGATCAACACGTCAGCAAAGTGGTTCTGTGCCCACCAAGGGCCCCATCGACCTGAAGACCTCCAGAGTGGAGAAGGTCCAACCATGAGCACCTACTGAAGAATTCTGATATCTCTTTTAGACTGGCCATTCTAACTCCTGAACTGAGTCTGCGCAGATGAAGAGGTTCACTAGACTATTACCTGTGGAGAGCACCAAGGTCCTCCAGCTCTTTCATCCGGGGACCATATTCACAGGAAGTCAATTTAAGTGTGAAGAAACTGCTGGCCTTTGCCCCATACAAGCCTGTTTCTTCCACACAGTGGTTATAGCGCAAACAACTGCATTCACAACCAAGTCCTGGAGAATTTAAGAAAGCAGGATTCAATGGGTCCCTTCTCTATGCTCAACAAAATCTGTCCTCACAAAGGGACCACGGGCCCACAGTCTGTGCAAAGTTCCTAGAGCCAGCGTGACTAGTGGAGAGGCCAGAGAGCACGAAGAACTTGGATGTACTGACACCTTTAATGGAATTTGACTTGAGGGTCCTGACCAGGAGGACACTTTCTCTTTATCTCTCTCACTGGCCTGTGCCATGTCAAAATCCCACCATTCCTTTGTCATGGCCACACTAAATTTAAGTATTCTGAGTAATACCAGGCAGTTTATTCTCCTTTTCCAAACCTCATTGCAAATTACTATATTTCTCCATACTGAGACACCCTGTTTTGATTCTCCAATAACTTTTTTTAGCTTGTTTTTGCTTTTTTTCAGGAAAAGGTTTCTCTGTGTAACAGCCCTGGCCATCCTGAAGCTCTTGGTAGACAAGCTGGCCTCCAACTCACAGAGATCCACCTGCCTCTACCTCCTGAGTGCTGGGATTAAAGGTGTGAATTACCACTTCCACCAAGTTTTAATATAGCCTTTAAATATTTAATGTTATAACATCGTGACAAAATCAAATCAAAGAAATTATAATAGTGAATTACTTTAGGAACAACATATAGATTTTCCATAAGGACCCCACATCTCTGAGGGCTCCCATGTCACCACCTTGTAATCTTGGTTCAGTACCATCTTAAGAACAGCTAAGATAACAGTTTAGGACATGAAAAGTCACATTGTCTCCTGTCACTGGTACAGGGAAAGAGAAAAGCGAATGAGCTTGCCGAGCATTGTGCTGCAGGACCATATTTTTTTCTGAAAGAATAGAAGATGTATTTTGATTCAGGACTGCAAAATCCTGCCTCATAAAATAGCATAGCCCATCCCTTATATGTAACAATTCATTGTTCATCTACAAAGATATTTTAGACCACCAGCTGGGGATCAGAACAGGCAGGAGGTAACTTTGAAACCAGAGTATTGCACACCTCTTACCAAGCTCCATGACCCTGGGCACATGCCTTTACTGTCTCTGGGGCTGTATTTTTCATCTTTAAAAAAATGGGACAAAAATAGATACCCTGAATATCTGCAATGAAGTTTGAGTCACTTTTAAAACAAAATGTGAAGAACAGTGCCTGGCATACACTGGGTGCTGGGTAGCATTTCAGCAATGTGGATGGCAGACTCTTTTGTAGTAGGAGATTGTTTGTTTGTTCCAGCTGCCCAGATCCAAAATAATTACACAGAAACTATATTAATTACAACACTGTTTGGCTAATAGTTTAGGCTTCTTATTAACTAACTCTTACATCTTAAACTGGCCCATTTCTATTATTTTGTGCTTTACCATTAGGCTGTGGTTTACCAGTAAAGTTCCGGGGCATCTGTCTTCTTCGGCAGCTACGCGGTGTCTCCTGACTCCACCTTCTTTTCTCCTCTATCTCTGTTTGGAATTCCTGCCTTACTCTATTCTGTGCTGCCATAGGCCTAAAGCAGCTTCTGTATTAACCAATGGTAACATAACATATTCACAGCATACAGAGGGGAATCCCACATCACTCTTGTGTTTCAATATAAACAAAATTTAAGGGCTCAGAGAGCCCACAGGATGAGCCACAAGCAGGCTTTCCACAAGGGAACTTAATGATGTTGTCTGCAGCCCTTCAAATAAGAAAACTAACCTGTGAGGCTGGTGTACCTGAGCAGCTGCCACTTCACCTTTGCCATCTGTGCACCCTGGGAGATAACCACTCAGTGACACTTGTGGAATCCCAACCCCCTCCTCGCTGTGGGGAACTCAATGGTGCTATATAGCTGAAGAACATGGCTCCTGGAGAGGGGAAATGGGAAAACCTCCAAAGTCCAGCTTCAGTGCCCCAGACTTGCCCCAGCCTCTGCCTCCTCTTGCTGTCACTGAGTGTATACCTGCCGTGCACACACTGCACATATGTAGAATGGATCCTAACCCTAACCCTATGGATGGGAGGCACACAAAGCCAGGCTAGAACTGATAAGGTGGGTTATCAGCTGTCCGTTTGCTGACTTGTACTGAGAAGTTCTCTATTTCCAGCACCTCCCCTATCAACAGGCCAAGAGGCATCTCACCTTCCCAACCCCCTCCTCCATCCCACTCCCTCACCTCCACCCCAGCATGACTTCCTGCCTGAGCTCAGAAGAGCCCCTGTCCTGTCCAGCTCCCTTCCTGGACCAAGAAGATATCTATACATGTTTGTAGTAGGGGACAATAAAGGGAAGTTACTATGCTTACCTTTAGAAATAAGCTTAGGAAACAGTAGGTGAGGATTTAAACAGAATTTGTTTGCCAGCTCTTTGTTACAACAAACTACTCCTCAATGCCTGATTGTAGGCAAAAATATGGGGTGCCCATGGCACTCAAGTCCAGAGTGATCAGATGAAAACCCCAGGAAAGGCCTTTTTCTTCCTCAACCAACATATTTAAGCTATATGGCATAAAATCATACATCTGAAAAGCTAACAAACAACTGCAGGCTTCTTGGCTGGAAGCCAGCTCTTATAACACTTGGAGGAATCAACCTGCTGGCCCCTGGAGCACAAATGTACAACCCAATTGAAATGTATGTCTCCTTGATGCCTTAGAGACCCAGTTTCAAGAAACACCACTCAATCTAGGATTACACATCAACACTTACTTAGCACCCTGGGTAACCATGTAGATAGACAATGGGAGATACTGTTTTTCATCCCAAGTAGTCAGAGGCTTTCAAGCAGCAGACTCACCATTGCCTTTGGTGCTTTTTCACTCTCTGACACCAAAGAAGAGGATGCCACAACAGACTGCTGATTCTGAACACCAGCAGCATGCTATATTCACCAATGCTTTAAAAAATTCCAGAGCAAAGACCACACAACAGAGCGGTTTGGTCAGAGTCTGGGGTGAAATCCAGGTGTGAGTTCTGAAGCTTCCACATGAGTCTAGTGATCATCCTAGAAAAAAACCACTGGCCTGCTGGGTTCGGGAAGCCACAAGATGAAGAAACCTGGTCTCTAAATAGAGCAAGGAGAGAGCATATCCACCAGCAACACGAACATTTCATGGTGAATGCAAGATAAAGAAAGTTCAAGTGTTTAAAGCAACTGGTAGTCTGAGAGCTTGGTTTTTAGAACTGCCTCCACTGCCGGGTAGGAATCTAGGAGTAATGCAGCACTTCCCTCGTCAACTAAGGTGTTCATTGCCAGTATGGGTGATGCCCTGATGACTAGAAACTAAAGATGCCTTTGTGTCCAGAGTTCCTTGTGGATAAAACCATGAAAGTCACTGGAAAACAACCAACATGCTGGAATAGCAAATAAGCAACTGTGTGTCACGTTCCCCCAACATACACACCGCACCAAAAAAAACTTTTCATTTGGCATCTTGGTTTCTCCTGTCTTGGTTTGAGCTACTGTAATGAAATGTCATTAACTGGGTGGTTTTTAAAGCTTTCCGTTACTTCCTAAGAGGTTGGTTAAGATCAAGGTGACAGGAAAACTGTTTTCTGGGGAGGGCTTATGTTTCATTTGTGAACAGCTTTCCTAGTGTGCCCTCATGGGACACAGAAAGCAAGCAAGCTCCTGTGGATGCCTCTCCTAAGGGCACTAACCCATTCCTCCCATCCTCTCAAGGCCCCACCTTTAGAATTATGTCCCAGCTTATGAATCTGAGGTGACATAGGCATTCCAGCCTCAGCATCCTCACAAGGGTGACAAAGGAAGCCCTCCTCTTCATTGATGTGAAAATAATGTTCACAAATGAAGAAATTTTGGCTCAGACAAGAAAATCACTCTCCCCAAATCTGAGGCCCATGGTCTGCAGAACCAAAGTCAACATCAGATTTTCCAAGGTGGTATTCTTGCAACCATATCCTGATATTCTAACCCACTAATATGACCCAAGGCAAAAGGCAGAGATTAGTTTGCTGTATGAAATAACCTAGCTATGACAGAAGAGCAATCACGGTGAAAAACACTGACTGGGCTCTGGGTGTGGCACAATATCATCATGGTAGAATCAGAGCCTAGAAACAAGTGAATCTAATATGGGCCTTCTAGACTCTAAGCAAGGCAAGTCCATAAACTAATGCAAGGGCCACAGACGAGTCAGGAAGATGTAAGTTCCATTGCTGCAGCATCCGCCTTCCCTTGAGGGCAGAGGTTTCCACTAAACTCTCAAGCCTTCCTCCTGACTTGAGCCCCAGCCTTCAAAATGGGAACAGTTTCAGAAATTTCCCAGCCCCCTCTTCTGCCCATTTGTTGAAGAAACCTGAGGAAGTAAAAGAAGGCATGTTTTAATAAACAAATCTGCTAATTACAATTCTACAAAGTTGTCAAGGGCTCCATGTGCCTAGTACCATATCAGACTCCAATATAGCACTAACTGAAGAGTATGTGGCAGACAAAAGTATCCTATGTTTGCATTAAAACCAGAGTCATAACAATGCCTTGTTGACATCAGGGTGGCCCATGCCCACGTAGGCTTCAAAAGTAATGGGGCTCCATACAAGCTCATTGTCTTTACCAGTGAATGTACTCACCATGCTTGTGACACATTCTGGCTCTCATCAGGGCTCACAAAATGAATTATCGATGACCTCAAAGGCTTTACATGAATCATCTCTAATCCCCAAGGCCTTCAATTAAATGGTTCATAGATGCCTTAAAGGCAGATGTCACAGAATCACATTTTACAACTTTGATGGGCCTGTTCCCATTGCAGTCTATAATAACAACATCCCCTGGAGCTGTGCTCTACACACCCTACATGACCAAATACTGCCTTGCCCTGTCCTCTTCTTTGTAAGAATTCATCCTTCATCCAGATGAATGCAAGTTACTCTTGAATAGACAGGAATCTGCTGACTAGAAGAACATCAGAGATCAGCACTAAATCAAAGTAAGCATCAGCATAAAGGGTCTCCTGTTCTGTTCACTCCGATGCCTGGTAACCCCTGAGGTGCATCATACTGAAAATGAGCTGCCTGATCACTAATCTGTTTCCCTCACCAGACTGGAAGAAGCTCAAGACCAGAGATGCTATCTTATCCTGGTACCTGACACAGAAGCTGACACACCGAAGGCGCCCAGCAACTTTGTTGACAGATGAAGGAATCAGTGACTCACTCCATTATGAATTTATAAAGCCCTTTCTCCATAGCAAATACAGTTCTAGACCCTGTGGATATAACCACACATAAAATAGCCAACAAACACATCCTGTCCTTGCAGAGCTTGTGTGTTAGAAACTGGAAAGGGAACACATGAGTGAAAACATTGAAGGCTGTAGAAGTAGTGGTGTGAGGCACAGGGTCATGGCTGTCACTGATGCAGTGCTAACCACATGCCAAGATCTATACCCCAACAATCTAGGAGGCAATGTGCTGTGTGGGTTAAGAACACAGCTGCAGAATTGTACTGTTCAAGTCATATCCAACTCTACCCCTTGCTGACTATGACCTTGGGCAACTTAGTCTCTTAGCCTTCGTTTCCTCATTTGACAAAGGGTTATTGTGTAGTTGGAACCAGTAGAAGGACCAGATGACACGGTTCTTACAGAGACTATGAACCCCATTCTTCATACTCACTTAGTGCCCACAGGTAAATTGCTACTCTCACCTCCCATTTAACATGCACATCAGCCTATGAGAGATAGTTGTCTTCTTCTTGAAGAAAGGAAAGAAGCTAAGCTTACACAGACAGGAAGAGACAAAGCCAGGTTGACCCAAACTTACTCAATTCTAACATCTATGCTTTTAACTACTATGAGTTGTGAAAGGACCCGCATCACAGAGAGTCTGGAGAAGCCAATCCTCCTCCTAGCATTTCCCCAATAGTCAAGCACAACATCTGATAGCCCTTCAAGATATAGCATCTAACTCCATGCTCCTTCTATACAGAACCGCTTTGATGAATCGGCACACAGCCAAAACCAAAGTGGTCACCAGGGGGCAGGGGTAAAATTCTGGGACTGCTCATATTATTCTGTTTTGTTTTATTCTCTGGTTCAGACTGGTCCAGAACTTATCATTGGGGAAGATCAGCCATCAGCAGGGGGCTGATGGTTCTAGGGAAACAGATGGTTATAGAAGGAAAATTACCACTCTACATGCTATACACAGACCACCCTACATGCTATACACACAGACCACTCTACATGCTATACACACAGACCACTCTACATGCTATACACACAGACCACTCTACATGCTATACACGCAGACCACTCTACATGCTATACACAGACCACTCTACATGCTATACACAGACCACTCTACATGCTATACACGCAGACAACTCTACATGCTATACACACAGACAACTCTACATGCTATACACACAGACAACTCTACATGCTACACACACAGACCACTCTACATGCTATACTCACAGACCATTCTACATGCTATACACACAGACCACTCTACATGCTATACACACAGTCTACATTCCTCTTTCTGCTGGTAAAAGAGAAACTAACACATAAAAGGAGATGATGGGGTGGCCTAAGCTCATACCCCATCATAGAGAGGACATGGCTAACCCTGATTCCAGAAGAAGGCTGACTTGGAGATAAGCAATGATTCCACCCCAGAAAAGGGGATTAAAAGACACAACAAGGAGGAGAGTTAAGAGAAAGCAAGATGGGGATTGGGAAACCCTCCACCACCTCAGACCTGAATAAGAGACCCATTGAAGGTCCCCCCTACTCCTGTGAAAGTGATCACCATGCTGTTTTATGAGGTCCTTTCCAAGGTCTGTACTGAGAACTACCCATAAATTAGCTCATCTTACCACCAAAGAGTCTCTCTCTGTTCTCAGCTTACCCAACCCATATCAAAATTATCAATCAGTGTATTTCCCACAGACCAGGAGAAGAACATGTTCTAGGCTGAGAAGGGAGGGCAGAACTGCTGGGGGAAGGAAGAAAGGTATGCCCAAAGTCTGCAGCTCAGGTGTATGAACCTGAAGTTTATGAAAAGAAGATGTTAAAGACTCTGAAGTGTCCAAGATCCCACTTCGACCTTATCACCCCAGGAGATGCAAAACTAAGGGGGAAGGTTCAAATAGCAGCTTCAAGATTTAAAGTTGTATACCAATCTTGCTCCAAGTAAAATGCCCCTTTACGGTTAATTAATAATACTATTTATAAGCAATGCTAAAATCCTCTGTGCTATCGTCACCCTGGAACAGCCAACTCAATAAGGGTTGACAATGTTATGAATGTATAGCTGTGGGGGAGTGGGCAGCAGATGGTTGGATGATGGATGAAGAGGCAGATGGATGTGGATGGATAAATGGGAGGCTAGGAGGGTGGATGGTAAATCTCTACACTACATAGCAAAATACACTCTTTGTTTTCAGGGGAAAAAAGTATTTTTAAATAGAGGTAGTTAGGAACTGGTATTTAGCATCAGAAATACTTTTGGTGTAACTATTAACCCAAATATTCTACTACCAACTCCATATAAGGATTCATTTCTCACCAAATCACATTTCCCAGCCATTCTTTCTCTCTACACTATCTCCCTCAGATACCTACTTTTCCCCCACAACAAAAAACACCTACTAGAAGATGACTTCAGCATTTCCTCCCAGTGCTGACCCCTGCCCTGACCTCTTGTCTTCTTTGTAGCCGTCGATCCTGTGTGTTCATCTGGGTGTCATGTATGACTTTAATCTCAACATGCCTACATGAGTGCTAGCACTTGCCCCCTCTGCCTCAATCTTTGTCTCCCATCTAAAGACCTAGTATCTCTAATCTCCAAAGTTTTAATGAAAAACATAAAATCTGTTCTTGTTTTTTTTCTCCTTTCTGTAGGCAATCACTCACCATATCACTTTATCTGCCATTTCAGAAGCCTTCTGAGATGTTTCCACTTATGATTTCCGCTCGTTGCAATCAGACTCCCGCACATCTTTCTTTATTCACACTACTTCACATGTGCAGACCTCTGCATGCTCAGGCCTGAGCATTGCACTAAGGATTCCAAGACATATAAAATACAATTGCTGGCCTGAAGGATCTAAAGATTTCTGTAAATACTTCATACATTGACTCTATTTGTTCCTGTCCCAAATCTCTGACAGTTCCTCATGGTCTGTGGCCCACATTCATTGCCAAAAACCTGTTTGTGTTGCTAGCTTCAGAGGCTGGATTTTGGTGCCAATTCAATTCAGTGCTTACAGAATAATTATTGTGAGTTAGAACCAGGCATACTGGAGCCCAAGTCCCTGCCCTGTACTTTCCACTCAGAGTTATGATGCTGAGATTTGGGATGCTGACTTGGGGCTCAGAGAAATAGCAGAACTGGGTAAAATTTAAATATTGGCGATAAATCGGGGAGTCACCTGGAGTCTAGGAATGCTGATGCTGAGAAAGCATAAAAAATGATAGTGACTAATAATAGTGCAAATATTCTCCCAAAATGGAGGAACTAGGGAAGGGGAGTCCCAGCTTAGCAGTTCCAGAATTTCTAAACTACAATAAGCATAGACCCTAAATGCCACGCCAGCACAGCCTGAAGTCCAAGAATCTATCGGCGAAGGGTGTCTGGATTGAATGAATGCACAGAGCACGAGGTTGAGGTGGAACAGCTTTTTCTTTATTGTTCTGCTGGGGCTGGCTTTTATACCATGGCGCCATGGCGCCAAAGGAGGAGGGGGCTGTGAAAGGACTGTAACCTGACCCCAGCAGGGATCAAAGAATGGTCACCATGCACTCAAAATTCCTTCCCCCACTCC
>LOEQ01002014.1:342235-363560 GCA_001685075.1 Bramus lutescens | reverse complement strand
TGATATAGATATAGATTGAAACTCTGTTCCTTGCTTTTATGATTTAGAATTTTAAGAAACAAGATTGTAGCTGGTATACTATGATATGTTTTATTACCATTGGTTAATAAAGAAATTGTTTTTTGACAATGAATTAGCAGAGTATAGCCAGGCTGGAAGAGATATAGAGAGAGAGTAGTTAGAATCAAGGAGACACCCTGAAGCTGCCAAAAGAGAAAGATGCCATCAGAACCTTTCTGGTAAGTCACAGTCTTATGACAATACATAGATTAATAAAAATGGGTTAATTTAAGTTATAAGGACTAGCTAGAAATATGCCTGAGTAATTTGCCAAACAGTGTTGTAATTAATATAGTTTTGTGAGATTGTTCTGGTCTGAGCAACTGGGAAACAAATGAATAGTCTCCCTTTACAAATGGCACTCAACGTGGGCCCAAACCCATGACCCTGAGATTAAAAGTCTCGTGCTCTACAGACTGAGCTAGCCAATTTTTGAGTTTTGGAAGTTACTTAACATGCACTTCCTGTTTACTTAGGCAATATTATAGCCTTCTGGGGTCTTTGATGAAGTTAAAGACAAATAATTATAGTTACAGTTTTCCTTATTTATGATAAAAGATACATTAGATATGAAACTTTAGGCTCACAAAGGAATATCATAACTGAAATTCTTGTTTTATACCTGTTTTGTTGTATGTAATTTAACTATATTAAAGTTAAAACCTTCCTTTTTATTTAGACAGAAAAGGGCAGGTAATGTGGGATTCCCCTCTGTATGCTATGAATATGTTTTATTACTATAGGTTAATAAAGAAATTGTTTATACTTAACAGAGTATAGCCAGGCTGGAAGAAATATATATAGAGAGAAGGCTGAGTCAATGATATGCCATGAAGCTCCCAAAGGAGAAAGATGCTGACAGAACCTTTCCAGTAAGCCACAGACCTGTGGTGCTACACAGATTAATAGAAATTGATTGATATAAGATATAAGAACTACCAAGCAGTGTGTAATTAATATAGTTTCTGTATGATTATTCAGGTATGGATAGCTGGGAAACAAATGAGCAGTCTCCTTTTACATACCTGAAATTGGTCATAAGAAATTCATCAAAATTTATTGGATAAAATAAAAAGAAAATGTTACACTAGCCTTAGTAGATATTCTGCAACTTTAAAACTATGACATCATATGCTAAAAGTAATACTAGAAATTGTTTCAAACATGAAGTAAAGGAGAGACTTGCAATCTCACAGCTGAAGGCAGAGAAACTGAAGAACATTTATCTTCTCTTTATTTTTCAAACCAGGTATAAGACAGGCTGGTTTCTGCCATCTAGAGAAAACAAAGCCAGAAAGACAGGAGGAAACTTTAATGTGACTGTTTCATAAATCAGTCTATAACTACCTCTAGCCAATGGGAGAAATGTGCAAATCTACATTGACAGACTCTGTATTTCGTGTTACTTAAATTCAGTCTCTCTATAAAATTCGGGTCAAGATGATCGTGGACAAAGAAGAAAAATCAGAGTATGTTTTTTAAGGACTAGAAGGATGACTTGCATCAGCTAATGCATTAAAGAAAACCTCAGAGAAACCAAAATGCATTGATGTTGCATTAAGTAATAAAAACAAAGTCACTTGGACCAAAAAAAAAAGAGCAAATTGGATTTTTCTCCCCATATCTTCCATCTGTTTTTAGCAAAGAACTTTGTTCTGTATTTGTTGAAGAGCAAAGAAAAGACAGCATGGGAAAGGGGTGCGTACACTTTATGGAAATCTAACAGAATTTAACAAGGAAAGCAGTCATTTTATTGACTCCCGTTTGACCAAGAAACACTTAAGTATTGCCATAAAAAATCAAACTTTATCTATATGTCAATTTCAAAATTTATGGCAGATACTTTTTGTATAAAATTTGCATCCAACTTCTCAGCTTGTTCCAGGAGATGATTACCACAGCATACATAAATATATAACTTATGCTGGGTCCAGGCCATGGAAGAGTTTTTAACTGCACTGGCTAGCTTCATGTCAACTTAACATGGCTAGAGTTGTTTTAGAGGAGGAAATCTCAACCGAGAAAATGCCTCCATAAGATCCGTTGTAGGACATTTTCTTAGTGATTGGGGGGGGTAAGAATGGTGCCATACCTGGGCTAGTGGTCTTGGTTTTTTTTTTTTTAAGAAAGCAGCATGAGCAAGCAATGAGGAGCAAGCCAGTAAGCAGCATCCCTCCATGGCCTCTGCATCAGCTCCTGCCTCCAGGTTCCTACTCTTACTTCTGTTGTTGATAGACATTGATATGGAAATGTAAGCCAAATATACCCTTTTCTCCCCAAATTGCTTTTGGTCGTGATGGGTTTTTTTTTGCAATAGTAACCCTAACTAGCGCAATAACAATATTAAAGGTATGCATTAGCTTAAATTGTAAAAATTGATTGCACAGGAAGTCCAAGGCATAGTAAGTTAGGTGCATTTTTCTCTTTTTTGTTTTTATTTTATTATATTTTTATTGTTTAAAATAATTTTTAATTTAAATACATTTTGATCATATTCTTTTCCTCCCCTAATTCCTTCCAGATCCTTCCCCCTCCCTACTTTAAATTCTTTCTCTCAAAAAAACCCACAAAAGCCCAATACAACAAAACACCAAAAACAAAGAAAACAGAATAAACCAATACTCCCACCTCCAAAAAATACACACAAAAAAACCCCACCAAATTGCACCCAAATAAAAGCACACGCACACGAATCTGTGGAATCCATTATATGTTAGTTAGTTACTCCTGAACATGAGGCCTGTCCTGGAGTTTTGGATAGACCCAGTGTCAGTCCATGTGAGAAAAAATGATTTTTTTCCTCTCTTAGCAATTGTAAATGACTGTTCAGTTGATAACCTTTACCCTAGTGGCTAGGTTTTCATTCATTCATTCATTCAATTGTTTATTTTTAAAATAAGATAAATCAAGCACTATCACATCGAAGTTGGATACAGAAGGCAAAGAGATCAACAGAGGGCACAAGAGTCAAAAACCCACCTGTTTACATGCTTAGGAATCCCATAAAAATACTAAACTGGAAGCCATAATATCAGAGGACCTGGCGTGTCCCATGTAGGCCCTGCGCGCGCTGCTTCAGTCTCTGTGAGCTCACAGGAGCTTTGCTCATGTTGATTAAGAGGGCCTTGTTTCCTTAGTGTCCTCCCTCCATTCCCTCTGGCTCTTACAGGCTTTCTGCCTCTTCTTCCTCAGGGTTCCCTTAGCTCTAAGGAAAGGGATTTGTTGGAGAAATACATTTAAGGCTGTGTTCTCAAGCCTCTCACCCTCTTCATAATGTCTGCCTGCTTGTCTCTGTATTTGTTCCCATACATTGCAGGAGGAAGCTTCTCTGCTGAAAGCTGAACAAGGCACTGACCTAAGAGCATAGCAGAATTATTATTAAGAGTTCTTTTATCATTACATTTTGGCTATCTTGTTTTACCTTTGTTTAGACATTATCTTGTTTTAGTATTTGATTTTCCAAGTAGGTCCCTGACCTATCTAGTCTCAACTTCTTATCCACTCAAGCAGTATCAGGTATGGGTTCCATCACGTGGTTTGGACTCTAAACCAAATCAGGCATGGTTGGTTTCTCTGACAAGGTTTGTGCCACCATTGACCTAGTATATCTTATAGGCAGGACACCAATGTAAATAAAGGGTTTGTGGCTGGCTTGGTTTTTACATTTCTCTTTTGATAGCATGAATAATACCTTCCTGTACCAAAGATTCTGGTTGCGTTGTTCTCTTAGTAACAGTTTAAACTTAAGCAAGATGAGTCCATAGTATAAGTGCATAGTCTTAAGTGATCACAAGATATATTGTTAACATTGCTGTGTGGTCTTCCAAAAATTCAGTCTTTGGGGGGCCAAAAGATATTTTCATAAAAGTAAATTATTACAATGGCTAAACAATTAAGAGTCCTTGCTTCACAATCATGGGGACCAGAGTGTTCAATAAGACACTGTGCCTCAACTAAACAACAGGTGGGAAGTGATACGGGATGGCATTCAGTTTACTCTTCTTCTCTATGCATATGTAGGCACATGTACCCCACACATGTGTATGCATAAACACACACGTACACACACATACACACAAATAAATGAGTTATAAAAGGAATATTTGGATAAGGTTATTTGGTTTTTCAGCTCCATGTTCACCAAAATTCACCTTTTGTCATTTTCCTAATAATTTTGTTAACCAATGTGAGATTATACCTCATTGTAATTGTTAAAGTTATTTTCAAAATCATTGTGCATGTGTCTACAGGTGGTCTCGGAGGTATCAGATCCCATCTAGCTACAATTATAAGCAATGAGAGCTCTCCAACATGGGTATTTGAGTTTACCTTTTGTCCCTGTATATCTCGTGGGTTTTTTTTTTCTTTTTGAAAAATGTCTATTCAAGTTCTATACTCATTTGATTCACTCTTTTGGTAGATTATATTTTTCCCTTTTGAATCATTTGAGTTCATTGTCTGGTTTTGTTATTGTTATTGCTAATCCTTCACAAAATGCTGGTTGGGAAATAGTCTTTTCACTGCATTGAGTAGTTTCTTGACCTGTGCTGACTTTTTATTTGCTGTATAATGCTCCATCCTAACACTTGCTTTTAGTGCTTGTGTGATTGGTGTCATATCCAAGAAGACATTATCAAGACAGATAATTGCAAAGCCTTCCTCTTCTGTTTTGTTCAAGGTGATCCATGGTTCAAGTCTTTCAACCAGAAACCAGATCCATTTATGTGCATTGTGTGAAGTTGAAGAACAGATGTGTTCTTTCACATGTGGGTAAGCAGTTTTCTCACAGTAGTCACCATATCCTGAAGAGATCATGCACCATAACACTGTACAGTTTATTCCTGGGGTGGCATATGTTGCTATGTGTTCAGCTGAACTGTGTTCAATATGCAGTCTCAATAATGTGAAATATCTCATTACCAAAATGAAGGACAAGAATCATATGTTTCCTATGGACACAGGGGGAAAGCATTTGGTGAAATTCAACACATTTTTATGGTTAAAATTTCTCAGTGAACTTAAATAGAGAAAGGAGTTACCTTACCATTATTCAGAGAGCATGTAAAGCACCAACGACTAACGAAGTGCCAAATACTAAATGCTTCATCTTTAATATCACAAGTAAAATAAAAATTCCTTCTCTCATTATCATTCTGTTCAGTTTATTAACAAAATAATTGGGAAAAATGAGACAAAATTAACACACCTCAGAAAGGAAATAGTAAAAATATCAGCATTAGGAGATGACATATTTTATATTTAAAAAACTACAGAACACACAAAATATTATGAAGAAGAATAAACACAGCATAATTGTGAGATATGAAATTAGCATTTGACAATCAGGAGAGGTTCAATCTTGTATTATCTGAAAAGAACATTCAAAAGTCAATCCCACTTAAGACATCAGAAATAAAAATTTACTGGGGAAAGCATTTACTCCAGGAAATAAAATGTGTATACTAAAGATTACAAAATATCAGTGGGTGAAACTTATGACAATGAATAAATAGAAACATGACTAATACACATAGATATAATTCATATTAATGAATGTACATACCACTCAAACCTATCTATATGATTCAGTACAGTAACTATCAAAATATGCAACACCTTTCTTATAGAAAACCTTACCCCAATTGGAAGGAAGCACAAACAATTGTGAATAGTGAAACTTTGACGTCTTGTGTTTGCAAGCCGGTTTGTTTTCGTCTCACACTTGGTTTGAATGACTCTTCTTGGCATCAGTCCTGAGTGTCCTCTACCTTGCCCTGTGATTCAGTGTCTGAAACCACTTGCCTCATCTCCAACTTTTCCCTTTAGTCTTTATAAGAATTAATTTGCATACAAAAGAGACACATGAATGTATGTGTAAACAATAAATGTCAAAGAAAACTGACATTAAAATTAATACAATGGAAATTGACATTCATCCAGTTGACTATGCTATGCAACAACATAGCCAGAACTATCCGAAAGAAACATGGGTACACTAGAGAGCCAGCTCATTTCAGGTCTCCCAAAGCCCTTTGCAGGCAACCATATCTGGACGTTCCCTGCTCTCTTAATTTCCTTATAGATGCATGATGTAACTGTCACAAGATGAAAATGATCAGAGAATAAAATGGTTAAAAATACTACTGCATTGCTCTGGCAAAGCCACCCTTTTCTTCCCCAGCACCTGGAGATTACAGTTCCTTGAATATAGAATAGAAAACAAATCTCCTTCCTTTGAACCTCTGGGAAGAATCTACATTTCCACAAAGCAAATATTTCTAAAGAAATCCTTTGGGCATAATGAGTCTTTTGTAAAAAAAAAAGTGATCCAAGTTCTTTTAATAGACTTTCACCCCTGGGAATAGATGATCCCTGCTAGCAGCTTGCTTACCTAAGACCCAAAGAGCACTGGAGTTTGCTAACAAGACTGTTCCAAAAGCATATATTTCTTCCTCGCATTCTTATGGTGAGACTGTTTTTAAATGATGAAAGTGGTCCAAGTGTAAACAAAGAAAAAGTCAGCTGAAAACTGCCAATGCTAACTTTAGGGTTTTGCAAAAAATATCATCTAGTGTGCAGCTGCCAGATAAGATGCATGTGCTTGTAGAGATGATTTTCCTACAAGATTTGAAGGAAATTGTAATGATGAATCATAAGCTCTGCCATAAATAAATAAATTATGACTGCCGATTGCCAGACAAAATTGCTTCATTTATTATTTCAGCAGACTCAAACCAATTTAGAACAATTAAAGCCTGTATTATCAAACATGCTTGATATGCCCTGAAAATACATTAAAAGAGAAACAGGTGCCATTTTCAGCGAATAGGTTCCATCACTATCTACTAGACGAAGCATGCCCCTTTGTCATGGAAGCAATTTGGTGTGTCTCACTGAATGAATGCCAGCCAAAGACAATGTGGCATTATGTGAGCCTATGCCAGCTCATTCTTTTAATCAGTTTTTCTGTATTTCTGCTATATCTACTCCGTGCAGGTAATTGGTCAAGCTCAGTGAGAATCTGAAAGTTGAGAAAACCGTTCTCATTTAAATTTGTGCCTATTCCCAAAGAGCATAGAAACGGCATTGTTCAAAGAGTAGTAATTAGAGGCAGAAACTGAATGGCACATGTAGTACTTGGAACTTGAAAGGAAGGAAAAAGTAAATTTTGATGGGAGAGGCCAAGAAAAATCAATGACAAATTGGCTTTGTGTGAACCGGGAACCGAGAGCTATAAATTGCGACCGTGTAGCTCTTAAAGGATAGCACACATGGGAGGAAGCGAGAGAAACGGAGCGAAGGGACCAGATGTAGAGTAGATGGCTCGTTGCAGAATGCCACGCTGGAAAAAGATTTAGAACCAGAGAGACTTTAGAAGCTTAAAGCAAATAAATTTAAGTGTTAGGCAAGTAGTTAGACACAGTAACAGTATGCACGCGGATTATAAATGTGACCAGAGTGGCTAGGAGGGTAAGAAAACCCACAGGCATGTTACAGCTACTTGAATATCCTTTAACAGAATAAGTGCATTTTGTAACTTCTAAATCAGTGTATGGAGTGGGATGTAAAACAAGTGTGTGCAATCAAGCTGACAAAATGAAGGAAAGGACAGAATTCTGAAAGTAAAATAATTTTAGTGGCTTAATAAAATACATAATTAAATTAAAACAGGCATTAAATACCTGAAAGTGTCTATTAAATGAAAATGTGTGAAAATAAATTAACTTAGATCTCAATTCAGAATGTTCAAATACTGCTAAGGAAACCTGAAAAATGCCGAAGAAAAGCTTGTGTAAATTGTATATGTACACTACATAGACAATAAGAGAAGTGTTCAAAATCAGTTTTATGAGATATTTAATTAAAGGGAAAATTCTTCCATTAATGAGAAGTGAACTAAGGAACTTGGCTGTCCAGAAGAGTAAATTTCTTTGAACAAGGTAGAACAAATCTCCCATGTCTTAGGAACCAGAGGCAACTGATAGAATCGCCGGTAACACCTAAGATACTCACAGTCACAGTGGAAAAATATTGTCAGCTCTGAGAATACACTACTAAACTCCAGGGGCTATCAGTCTATGATATTAGGTATGAGACCTGCTCAGTCTGTGGAATGTCACCTGTGTGTTTGTTTTCAGGCTTGATGGTTTGGTATTGGATAAACGGTTGATAAGCACTTCCTTGTAGAGGGCTCTTTCTCCTTCTGTCAGCATCCCTTAGTGGTCCATAGGTTCTTTGTCTATAGCTGAGGCCCAATGAGATTTACCCCTTCTGTTTTAGAACATATACATATTCTACATAAAGTATTGCAGACTTTTTTTCATTTGGGATTTCTTTCTTTCTTAAGTAGATTCTTAAGTAGTTTGTGGGTGGAGATGGATCTTTTCTATTTTATTTGTTTGCTGTATATCTCTCAAAAAGCATAATTTTATTAGAAGCTGGGATATCATATTTTCAGCATAGATCAAAATTAAAGATGCATTCTAGCAATTGATTGAGCTTGTTTAATTTAGCATACATAACTAAAGTCTAGAACAGAAAGCTGTGTCTTTAAGATGGGAGTAGCAATTTATCTATCTATTGGCCAGTTATTCAGACTGAAAATTGAGCTACTCTCAAAGGAGTGCGCCCCAGATTAACCAAAACTCTGAACTGTTCAGGGTTACCTGTTACTGGACTTTAACATCTTGGTAGTTCCTGTTACTCGAGTCAATATTCAAATGGTGATCAACTCTTCCATGTCCCAGAGGTTCCCTGTCTTAGTCCTAATATTTCACATCCTCAAAAAACAGAAGGGTGTCTTTTCATTGGCCATTTAGTTCTTCCTTTAGGTAGTATGATGAGAACATTATTCCTGCCATGAAAGGTGATATCAAGTATTTTTGGAATTATTAATGCTAATATTTAAAATGTAAGAAGATGAAACACCATTTTACCAATCTTATCCTTTTCATTCCTTTTCAAAGCAGATTCTCATTCCTTTTCTGTGATTTGGATATGTGGTAACATTTTTGTCATTTGTATAAGCATCATCAATAGAAATAGCAATGCTACTTACATACCATCATTTACATGATCGGGCCGCTTACATAAATCTAACAAATATTCGGTTCATTCTTCACCCTGCAAGATAGACTATTTTAAGCCCTCTTTACACACCCCAGTGCATGTTCAATGTCCTGACCATATCCATACACATTCTTGGAGAAATGCCTAATGTTCAGATGAATTTATCTGCCATTTATCATCTCATTGAGAAATGAGCCTCAATACATCTTATTGACAATGCTTTCTTAAATTTTCTATCCTGTTAACCTTTTCTAGCTGCTGTGGAAACAAAATATTTAATGTTTTCTGGTTTTCCCTATTAATTTGTTATCAACATGAATTTGAACCCATGTGAAGCAGTATACTTTATTGCATATGGGAACAAAAGAAACAAAAGAGAAAGTTTCGGTTACTAGTGAGTCCAAACTTAAAACAGATTTATTTATCCAATAAACAAATAAATAAATAAATAGAGAAATAGATAAATAAATAAATAAATAAATCCATTTTGGAGGTTATCTTATTCCTTGTAGTCTATCGCTATTGATTCAATATTCCATAAAAAAAAAACCTTAAAGCTCCCATCCTATTGTTCACCGTTCTACAGAACATAGAGATACTGGTTCTGATGAGATTAAATCCAGATTGGCTTCTTTCCTTCCTGGCCTGAGATAGATCTCAATCCTTTATGCAAAGAGAAGCTGTGCCAATGAAGGCATTTTAAGATGTTAAAATTCCTAAGAAGCGTTTGTATGTTCTATAAACTTTGTTGAGCACAAGTACCTCTGAAGCAATATATAAGTTCTCTAAGGTCTCCATCAGTTGACAAAGATTGAAGGCCAGGTTTCAATGTGTCCTCATTTTTAAACAAAATTAATCCAGTAACTTAAGTAACCTTTCTTTCAGGACTTCTTTCTTTTTTATTATTATTCTTGAGACTGTATTGCTTGTGCAGTTCTATTTTGTCACATTCTCTTTGCATGATGACTTGCCTCACCATAGGCCTGCAGCAACAGGACCAGGTAACCATCCAGGAACACTGAAAAGCCATGAGCCAATGCAAATCTCTTCCTCTTTGAGTTGAGTTTCTCAGGTATTTTGTCACGGTGATGAAAAGCCTACTGCATACTAATCTGCTAGCTTTGCCTCCTGTCCCAACACCTATTTATTTATCTACATATTTCACAAATATTTACAATATACTTGACCATATGTCAAGAATGGTCTAACCTGTATGTGTATGTGTGTATTCAGATTTATATCTCATAAAAACGATGCAATAGTAGAGATTATTATAGAAGCTATTGTACCCATTTTACAGTTGAGAAAATAACTAAGCAATAGTGGAACTCAGATTTGAAAATGAAAGTATAATATTGTTTCAAAACTTATGTTATGCCCCACATGAATTTGATAAATGTCAACTTGTTTTCCTTTAATTTATAAGATTTTTTTTAATGTATTTACTCATTTTGAAGCAGGGCCATACTCTAGCACAGGCTGACCTGAAACTCACTATGTTGTCAAGCTACCACAGTCTTTCGATTGCTAGGGTTACAGCCGTGAACCATAACATCCAGCTCCGGGGTGTATTTTGATAATCACGTCTTGTGTGGTAGGTTCTTGAATGCCATGACTTCTCTTAATCCTCACCACAGTTATAGACATAGAAGGGAGAACCAAGTCACACAAATCTATGCCCCATTACTCAAGGTGATTCCGTCAGCAACTGGGTGAGCACCCAGGTACAATGGAAAGTCCTTTATCTCTTGGTTTATTTCCGGATTCTTTGTGTACTCTCACAGTCTGAGTCAGTCCTTGGGATCCAACCACCACAGCACAGATTACTCTCCAGTTTCTACTCCAGAGGAGACTAAAACAATTTTCAATCATTCAAAATAATGAAATGCCCATCAGCATTATGTCATGGGAGGCTACATTCTCACTGCTTCCAAAAAATCTTATTAAAAATGGCTGTAGTAACAACAACAACAAAAAATCGGATTTCTGGCACAAATGTGGTAACTGTCAGATTCTTTTCAATAAAAAAAAGATAAAACACTCAGCCCAACAATCTCTGTATCTAAATATTTAGCAGAATCCTTACTAGGCAAAATTTTTAAAACTGTCCTAAAATCTTTTACATGCTTAAATTTCTGCCCTTTGGATATGTTGCATTTGATTGTCATACTTAAAATAGAATTTCAATGAAAAGGAACAAAGAGGACTATGGTTAATGAGCTTTGTCTTAGATATCTGAGCATGAATATATTTCAAGACCTAAGGAGATAAGGAAAAGCACAAATCAGATATTTAGATCATAAATTACTTTCTTTCGCTGCAATATTTTATTATTTATAAGAATTTCCATCACTGTCATAGGAATATTTCTTTGAAAATTAAATTCTGTCAATTTTTTCTCAGATTATCTCATTCAACCATCCTATTGTAAATTTTTATCCAATGTAAGGGATTTGCCTGTCTATGTAAAACTCCTGAGAGGTCAGGGTACAACCACACCCCAGAGCTGCCTGAAATGTTGCTGGATAAGGAGATCAGAAAATATACTTGAACCGAAAAGTCAATATCAAAGCCTCTTGTATTCCAAAGCTATTTCACTTATGTGTAACATGTATCCATTGTGAAAGACATGTTCTGTGTGGGTGAACTCACATATATCACACTTGTACCGCTTTTAAAGAACATGCACGTTTTTTCATAATGTTTAGAGTCTTTATTTCCTTTTAGATTGTGTCTTCTTAGCTTTGTCTGATGGACATTCCATTGTAACTATTTTATGAATTAATCATAATACTCATAAATTTAGCATATTTTATAGATTCTTTGGGACAATGCAATTATCTTTTGTAATTCAGCTCTTGAGTTTGACAAAGTTTTCGCATGATCAATTCAAATTTTTCTAAGTAACTTTTGTGAAATTTTACCACTGAGTGGAATATATAAGCAAGGCAAAGTAGACTTTATTTTTTCAAATTTCATTATGAGTGCTGTATTTGTAGCATTCTCTTCATCCTCCCTTCCCCTCCTCCAACTCTTTCTATGCACACACACTCCTTCTAAAATTCATGGTCTTAGGCATTTTTAAAATTACACTGAACTATTCTCAGTCTATACTCAAGACTAAGAATGTACTGAAAGCTCAGACTTAGATATAAAATAGTTTCAAAATATAAGCTAAATTTATTTTTAAAAATAAGAATTAGTACAAATGTACACTCGTTAGTCATGAGAAATGTTTTTTTTATTCAAAAAATTGTCCAGTAACAACATTTGTGAAATTTTGGCTTAGGCTTTGTTCTACATATTCTAAGAAATAGTGAAGTTTCTCCTCCACTGTCATTTAAACATGTTTGACAAATAGAAAAGCCAGTTTTGATTGTCGAAGCCTTCAGTCGGATGTGTTCTATGGCAGGGCAGCCCAATCAGAAGCAATAGGTTCAAGAAGGGACCACTGAATCTCATGAGTATCAGTGTGATAACATTAACTTCTGTACACAGTCAGTTTTACATTTTATTCCTGATACCAGTACAGAATGTGCTGAGACACATGCTTATCCATGTGTTCTCGAGGAAACAGAGATGGTGTGGTGCTTTCCTCTATGCATCTACCCGTAGAGAGGAAGCATGTATGAAAAATGCACACATGCATTAGATCAGAATACCAAGGGAATCCCAGAAAGTCCACTTGTGCGATAGGGCCAGCCTAGTGGATAATATCATGAAGTTGTCTGAGCCTGGTGACAAAGGGGTCTAAAAGTGACTAACAGGAATGACAGGCTGATTCAGAAGATTCTAGAGTTTAGGAGAAGCATGTGATACAAATAAAACTGCCAAAGTATGAAACAGTCATGAACTACGTTCAGAAAAAATAACAAGCCTCCTAGAAAAGATGGAAAGTGAAGTAACTAGTACCCTTCAAATATGCTTACCTTATGCAGATCATGATGAAAAACAGAGCACTAGGTGTGATGTGTTAATATATAATCAAATTCAGATGCACTCGTGTATTCCTGCAGAGTGGGGGGGGGTAAGCTTGACCACAAAAAATTCAGATCATTACAGTTTGGAAATACCTTGGCTCACAAGCCTATTTTGGAAAAAGTATCACTCTTTTTTTAAATGAAAGAGTAGAAGAAAAACCACAATGAAGACAGAAAGTCTGAAAATAGCATGGTAATTAGCTAGGGACTGAAGTGATGCCTGCCAATGTGGTGCTGGAAAGATGGGCCAAGTCAGGATAGCATGGAGCAATCTTATGAATGCTGCACTCACTCATACAGCCAGAGCTGCAGAAGGAAAGGAAGACTGGGGGAACTTGTTTGATATGAACTGCAGAAAGACAGGGCAAATGGGAGAACTCATCTAACCAGAAATGCAGGAAAAAAGTGAGATTGTGGAACTCATTCATCCAATCAGAACTGCAGTAGTCAGGGAGATGGGAGACTCATCCAATCAGAACTGCAGAAGACAGGGAGATGGGAGGAGAGTCATTCAATCCTAACTGCAGAATGACAGAGAGATTTGGAGAACTCATCCACTAATGACAATATTAAGAGCAATCCCTATATGCCTAAAGTATAATTTAGCAATCTTTTATTTTAGATTTCAAGTGCTCTATTTTAATGTTCCACATGTACATAATACTAATAAGTATGATTTTTAGGGCTAGCTATCTCAGTGGTTAAGGACAGTGACCTTACTTTTAGAATAGCTGAGTTAAATTCCCAGCACCCAAATAGTGGCTCATTTTGTATCTCCTTTCCCAAGAGAGTTACTACCATCCAACATACCAAGCATGTACTTAGTTCACAGACATGCATGCAGGCAAACACCCATACTCATAAATAATTAAAGGGCTATGATCGATGAGTGTACAAACAATGGCTTAGTTACAGGCAGAGGACACTTATCTTAAAGTCTGATAGCCTTAAGCTTGTCACAAATTAAGTGCAACAGCAATAATCTAATTGAAGATTTAAGGGAAATGTCTTACTCTCAGAAAAAAAAAGAATGTGACATTTTTATTACAAGCAGTTATGTAATACAGCTGCCAGCAACAGCAATGTTGGTAATATACATAATTAATTTAAATAGATATAATGTCTCTGATGTTTCTACGAGACAGAGCAGCATCTACTTTGCAGGTTAGTTAGCTGTATTTCAAAACTTATAAACTCCTGGACTCACCACATCTGAATCTCAGTATCTGAAACATTATTTCCACAGTTTGTGTATGTCTGGGAGTCTTCCTAAAAGTTGTAGAAATCCACAGTGATGGCCTACACTGTCATCAGTCAATATGAAAGTGTTCCTAGTTTTAATGAAATTTCAGATAAATCTCTCAGAACCTCATGACTCTTAAAATACGTAAGATGTGCAGTCAGAAGAAAATGAAATATTTTTCATGTGTAACTATACATCTAATTTTATAATACATTGAAACTCCTTTAAGTATTTATTGCAAAATATATGGAGACCTAGAAAGGGGGAAATCTATATGCAAGGGTTTGTTAAGCCAAAGAGATATTTAATTTCTAGTGTGTGCTAACAACAGAAATTATTTATTAAAGCATGAAAATACTAACATAGTAAACGTTAGCTAATTAAAGTAAGCAAAGGAGATGAAAAAGACACTTGAAGAAAATAAATAATTCATACTATATAATTTCAGAAGAAACAAATGACCATGCTGTACTTTAAGAAGATTGTTGCACCACTGTAAACTAATCATGACCTCTGATGACCACGCATCACTAAAACATGTCATCTAGTATCTATTTAAGACATGAGCATCTGTGCATTTCAGATATTATATAGAAGCACATTTTCTGAAACTTAATGCTTTCAGTTGAATAGAATTAATGTCACAATTAAACATTAAAAGCTGCAGACAATAATTGCACTTTTAATATTTTAATGCTGAATATGTCCCTTTCACAAATAAAGTCCTTAATGAACAAAACTGGGAAAATAAGAGTCCTTAATTCACAACATGGTCCATTTCAACCAAGGACCTTTCCATCTCCCTTGAAAAGATATTTTTGCTATTCACTTAGTAGAGGATGAACACCGAGGAAATCTTTGGTTTCTTAAGTGGGTTACCAAAAGACATGGGGATAAATTTTACTGTAGTGAGAATGATTATATTTACCATCAGACAGACAGTTGGAGCTTAAAATGATTACTTTAGCCCTTGTTTTAAATCCTGGCTGGCTTGATTCCTTGGGCGCAGTAGTATGCCAAGCTATAGTGTTATATGTGAGAAAGAAAAGGAAAGCACATTTGTCTAAATATCCTCTCCATTTTCTTGAACAAAGTGAAGATGTTAATATAATTTCATCACACATATATGTGCATAAATGCTTTGTATTCATATATACTTATAATATATGGACATATATGCACATGTATGTATATACATACATTGTAATATGTGTATAATATATGGTAAGGCACTGAAGATATGGCTCAGTCAGAGTGATTTCTTCTCTTCAAGAGGACCAAGGTTCTGTTCCCTGTCTTAAGATCACAGCCCCTGTAACTTCAGTTGTTTACTGATCTCTGCATGTTCCTCTACCCATGTAGTAAAAATTCAAGCACCCATAAAATAAATGAACACATAAAATACACATAAAATAAATGAACAAATATTTTATTTCATAGGGTTATATAGATTTGTATTACATATGTATGCATATGTGATAATCTTGATTAGATTAAGACATTCCTAGAATATTGGTAAAGTAATGTCTGGTGTGTGTCCATGATTATGTTTCTGGAGAGGATTTACTAAGCAAAACCTGACCTGAATATGGGAAGCACCATCCCATAATTGATAGTTGCTGGAATAAAATGTGACAAAAGGAAAGAGCCCACCGGCATTTCATTCCTCACTGCTTCCTAACTACCAGGAGGTAAGATGTCACACTGCACCATGCCACGAGGGACTTGTGAAATAAAAGGAGATGGGAGAGAGGGCCCTCTAGACAGGCACTCTCTTCTCTTGCTTCCTGGATGCTGTGATATGTTGTTTCCTGTTCTTTGCCTTCTGCTATTAAAGACCAAAATCTATATTTCTGTCTTCATTTAAGTTGTTTTTTTTAGGTATTTCCTGAGTGATACAAAAAGAAACTCAACAAAAATAAATGATTATATCATAGAGAAAGAGTTGAAAGATTCTTTATCTATGTATACACTGTAAAACTATTAAATAAAGCTAGTAAACTTAATTTTGTATTTAGAACTAAATTCTGCTCATAGCAGTTGAAGTATGTAGTGTGCTCCTAATGAGAGTAGTTACCTACCATGCAGTAACTCTCTTGGCCCTTCTCATTCCCTTTAATTGAATTCTGATAGACAGTGACTCTTGTCTCTACCTACCTTCAGATGCTGAGGGTTCACATTCTCACAATCCACATCAGGCATCATAAAGATTCTGTTTGTTCTTATATTATTTTGTTTTTTTCTCTGTTTTGTTACTTATCAAAGATACTATTCTTGCTCCATGTTCTGTTCTTAATCCTTATCCCTAAAATCAGTTGAATATCTCTGAAGGCCATTGTCATATCTAATTATTATATGACAGTGGCATACTGTTTTGGTTTATTCTTCTGATTGTTTTGATTATACAGGATCTTTCCTGGCTCCCTGTTGCTTTTTTGATTGTGTTTTCAAGGTCTTAAAAATGCATTTAATATGAATTTCATTAAATTTTGAGATTATTTTGGTTTTGTTGGATAGTTTTTAGTCAGATTCAAGTATAGCACCCTAATATCAATGCCATGTCAATTCAGAAGTGCCAATCATTATGTCTTTCTTAATTTGGTTTCTAAAGACAGGATTCCTCTATATATTCCTGGCTGTCCTGGAACTCCCTCTGTAGACCAGACCAGGCTGGTCTTCAACTCAGAGATCAACCTGCCTCCCATGTTTTGGGATAAAAGGCATGCATCCTCCAGCCCCTTTGTTTTTCTAAAGATCAGTTTTGTTTTTTGTTTTTTAAGAAATCATGACAGCATTTCCTGGGACATAAAAGAAGTTCTTCCTGTACTTTACCATAAATATTTTTATTTAACCTCAACTGTCACTTTTATGAAACTTGATTTTATTCCAGGTAACATCATCTTAGAGCTCTGAATGTCCCAGAAGTACAGTTCAAGTTCAAACATATTCGTTCTTAACTATCATAATCATGCCTAAGACATGTATTACCAAACACTGAAGTGTCTTCAAAAAAGCAGCTAATAATATGTTGTATGTACTTAGTAGGGGAAGCTTGACAGAGTTAAGAAAGAACAGATGGAAGACTGTCCCTTCTTAAAAGCTTCCTTTAGTAAGGTTTTGTGTGTGTGTGTGTGTGCGCGCGCGCGCGTGCGCATGTGTGTGTATGTGTGCATGTTCATTTTTGTCAATATTATTTTAAAGGATTTATTGATTCAATAACTTGGGTTATTATGAAGTAAAGACCCATGAAGACATGTGAAACCAAGTTACTGACAATAAGAAAGAAAGTGGCTTGAGCCTGGAGCATCAAGTTCCAACTATTTCTTCTTCGGTGTGAAAGCCGGCTCAGTTAAGTCAGAACTGGATTTTGCTGCAGTGGAGGACTTATAATGCAAGCACTACTCCTGTGGAAAACAGGTTCTCTCCATTGACATCCATTATAACTGTGACAAGAACATTTAGCATGTTGTCAGTAAGTTGCACTTCAACAACTCCAACAGGAAAATCTATTATGCTTAAGAATGCAGATAGAAATAAAGATGTTATTTATGCAGGTCTTATTTATTTCCTGCATTTTGAAAATCCAGAGTATGGCAGCAAAGTTGCCTTTTCAGAATATCCTAATTACACTGAAATCTTCAGCATTAGCAGAGATGACATCACTCTTCAGTGATGACACCCAAGTGAAAAAAGAGCAAAAATGCTGGCTTGGGGAGCAGGAGAGACTTGCAACTGTCTGTCACTGAAGCTTCCAGTGCATCCTGGGTATTCATATCAGGGACCCTAGGCAGTTTTAAAAGGAGAAGAGCCGTCATGTTCTGCCTCCACATTTGCTATCACACAGTGCTGTGTTTCATGTTCTTTGGATGTTCTTTTATTAATTAGTTCGTTTAAATGTATAAAATGGAAATTGGAACTGTAGTACTCCTAAAAGATGAACCAACCTACTGAATGACTGAGTAAATGAATGACCCATTGACAGAAAGAGCACAAAATGTCTGACATGTTTTCTTACTCCTGTCAACCCTAGTTAATCTTCCATGGCAATAAGACCTGCTCAGTGAGAAAGACAATTTTTAACTGGCAAAATATAACATTGGCCTAAAATATCACTGGAACATTTTTGAACTGAAAAAAAAATATGCCAAGTTAAAGAAACCTGTTCAGTCAAATATTTGGTTAGGAGAAGTGACAAAACTAGCTGATAATAAAATATTTACATTTAAGAAAAATATAATGTATATTTTGAAAATATTAAGGCACACTGGAGATATTTGAATAGTTAATATCAGTTGCCTATAATCATTACAAATCACCTATTTCTATTAGAGCCACTCTGTCCAGCTAATAAACTGTCCTTTTGATAAGGCTTGGTGGTTGCTATACATTAAAACAGAGGTTTGAAAACATGAGAAATATACGGAGCAGAATAATCTTATCTACTGAAGGATTATTTCATGATCATGGGGAATAAAACAATGGCCTGTTGCTGATAGTCTTAAAACTTGCATATGCTAATTTTGATTTGATAAACATATATCAGGAATTTAATGCATGTACCTAATCTCTGTCCTCCTCCAATCTATATTACAAAACTGGAGATACCCAAGTAATCACAAGGTACCAGACCAGTGATATGACCCTAGCCTGGCCATAAGAAAGTAAGAAAATCTTTCTGGTCTAAAATAATCATAAAAAAGAAAACAAGAAGTTAATTATAACTTTGCTTATCAGATCAATACCAAAAACCTTTTAATTCCAACGTTTGTTAAATAGGAAGATCAATGTATATTTTCTAACAACAGAGCCATTTAAGAAAACCTATCTGAAAGCACAGCTCCAAGCTCTAGACTATGCGTAAAGGATAGTCATTTCCTCATCTCTGAGTGCTCTCTGATCCTGCCTTCCAAGTTAACATGTGTCTTCTTAAATATAAGATTCAACATGCTCAGTCTGTATAATGCTATTTGTATGTATATTTTCATGCCTGACCATTTGGTATTGGATAATCAACAAGGCAGCATAAACATGAGCTGAATAAAAACAATGCAGTAGACACGCTTTAGGGTAGACCACCAAGCCTCAACTCTATATACAAACAGCTGCAGGCAGCTAAGGAATTTGGACAGCAGAAGAAATAATTTTCCCTGGGAAAGGGCATATTATATTTTTAATAAAGTTACACTCCTTAATATGATAATGTCTTCCAGAAGACCCATAGACTTTCTAACAAAAAAAAAAAACAGTGCAAGCTGAGAGAAATCTCATTTCAAGCTTTTGCTCAGGGGAGTCCCACAAACTTCCAAGAAAATATATAGAGTACTGCTATTGCCCTTGATTGCCTCCCAGAAGCTGGAAACAAATCCCTTTTGCTGAAGATGACACTTTGGACTTAGGACTTGGAAGAACTGAGCAGAAATTGACCTGAAAGCCTTCTCCCTTATACCCAGCTATCATGTGACTAGAAAATGACATGCAAGGTGCTAAGTAACAAAAGCAGCCAACAATCCCACTCAATTTTGATTCCTATGAGCCACATCAATGAATAGCATATCAAAATACCCTTGAAGGTGCAATAGTGGCATTTATATCTATCTTGATGGTAACCAACAGTTGTGTATTTGTACTCAAGACCCATTCAACAGGAGGGAAATTATGCCTGGTACTATAAGCCATGTCAACTACACATGGCTATTGCCATAAAGAAGAAGCCACTACCACCATTTTCCTAAACCATTGTAATTCCTAACTGCTTTCTAAACATTTGCCCTTATCACTACAAGAGGAGATCTCATACTTCATCAAAGAAGCTTCTTTATTCAACAGATCTTTACAAATAGCTACAACTAATCAGTAGGCAAAACACAGCTGACCAAACTCAATGCTAAACAAGTGCTCTACCAAGGAGTTATGCTCTACCCAAACCTTTATAAGCTACATTGTTTCTATATGCCAACATCCCCCCACTTGCCTTAATAAGAATATCTCATAATGGAAGAAAAATAAAGAAATCTTAAATCAATAAAAATAGCAGGGAAGAGGCATGCAACATACTCTAAGTGAAACTGTATGTCTATGATTTTTGCTTATGTAGAAAAGGGGAAACAAATCCCTTGTTTGAATCCCACTATACACTGTGAAATTTAAACAGATTTAGAAAAATCACATGTCTGTATCAGATTCTAGATCACCAATCAGAACTACTATGATTCACTTCAGAAAATAGTTCTGTAGAAATCTGGCTAATCTGAACAGCATCATAGTTATCCTGGGAGAGCAAATCCCAGAGCAGATCTTAGTCCCCTAAGTATTTTAAAGTCTTCACTGGGGTTCTCACTTGAGTAGGCAGGCAAGAGAAAAGAAAATGACAACTACTGATGACCTTTCTGTCAGGCATCTTAATATTGATGAAGGAGTTACTTAAGAAGAGCCTAGATAGCCATTCTTTTTTATAAAAGATTTATGCCCAGTCATGGTGGCATTAAATTAATTAAAGGCACATGCCTTTAATAACAGTACACATCAAGCAGAGGCAGGTGAATCTTTTGGAGTTCATGGCCAGTCTGGTCTACATAATGAGTTGAAGGACACTCAAAACTATGTAGAGAGACCATGTCTTGAAAGAAGAGAGAGAGAGAGAGAGAGAAAGAAAGAGAGAGAAAGAGAGAGAGAGAGAAGTTGGGTTGGCCGCTAGTTCATTTCCTGACCACCCTGACTTAAAATAATCACTCAGAATAAATTAATTAAATTACTGCTTTACCAATCACTTAAGTGTATTGCTTGATAGCTAGCTCTTATATCTTAAATTAAGCCATCCTAGTATTCTGTGAATCACCACATGGCTGTGATTTACCTGCAAGGTTCCCATGGGCTCTGGCAGAGGCATCTGTCTCCTGCAGGCAGCTACATGGCTTCTCACTGACTCTACCTTCTCTCTCTCTCTCTCTCTCTCTCTCTCTCTCTCTCTCTCTCT
>LOEQ01002014.1:330434-341884 GCA_001685075.1 Bramus lutescens | reverse complement strand
TGCCTGGACAGTCACCCAAAGTTCTTCTGTACTGTTGGGGTATCCATCTTCAGCTTACAGGCCCACAGTATCCAGCAGACTTTTCAACAAAGCAGAAAATTTAAACATCTCTTATACCTTGTACTGGCAAAGTTCATCAGTTGCTTTCTTTTGTGTATTGCAAATTTTCTGGCAGTTCTCTCATGAAGCAGGAACCCTGAAGGACTGGCTCACCTTCTCTAGACAAATTAAGCAGTCATTTTTCTGTAGGTCCTAAATGTCCAGTTCATACAGCATAATATCAAGCAGTCCAGTCAAGAGCAGTTTCTTGCCCAAATGGCTAACAAACTCTATAAGGAGTCTCTTCAATGCCCATCTTCCTCTTGAAATAGATTCGTGCTACCAGGAGCAGATGTGTGTAATTATCATTTAATTTAAATGCCATATTCCATAGGTCTTTGAAAGGTTTAAAGATTATCTAACTAAAATATATCTCTATATATCTAGAAAACCTAACTAATATGACTACAAGCTTGACTATTATAGATGAGCACTAACCTGTAAATTAATTATCCATTACATTTTAAATGAGCTGCACAAACACAATACCTTAATCAAGAGCAGAAATATACATAGAACAAAATTGACCTTAAAATTGTATCAATAAACCAAGATCCATACCATTGCAAACTATTCATCTCTATACCATATTGCCCTATAGATGTAACAAACATTTATAAACAAATATTATAAACATATTTGAGAATTTGGATATAGTTCTCTCCAAACTACTTAGTGCTTTTTGAGAAAGTAATTTTTGAGGGTAGGGGTTCACAACAACCTTTCAGAGGGTCTTGATCCATCAAACTACATTAGCCTAGAAGGAAACCACAGGTTCTCATCCTCTGTGGAAACAAAAAAAGAACCTCTTTTCTAAAATAACAGATCCTTAGACCCAAATTTTGAAGTCAAGATACTTTTAAAATATATAGTTTGGTTTAACTTAGCAGCCCTTACAATGAAATGTCTCTCTGTACTTAGTTCCTTCATAGTCAACAAATTTTAAGAAAACACAACATTATAAATAATTCAGACTGTGTATTTTCCATCTTTATGTGGTTTATTTTTATTTACTCCTTTTAATCTATGACTGTTTGTGCTCTGTCCCTTTAAAGACTTTGTTTTACTTTTTTAAACAATTTACTTCATTTTATAACTCTCTATAATCTTTTTCTTCTCTCTCCCAAGCCTTCATACATTTATCCAACACTGTGACCCATTCAGAGGTCTTTTCTTTATCTGAATCTATTTTATTGCATATCTGTAATCCTTTTCTGACTGGACTGTTTCTTAACATGCAAAGCACTGTGGCTAGGACTAAGGCTGCTTTGCCTTTTGACTCTGCCCAGTACAACATGGCAGAGGTCAATTCACTGCCTCTAAGACTGTCAGGTGGGAGCCACGCTCACTGCCTCAACTCTGGTAACCAGTTGGCCCATGCTGCCACCAAGTATTAAAGAAAGTGAGTTATGGATGTTTATATTTTTTTAATTCTTATTGAAGAAGTTAATGATCAGAGTCTCACATTGGCCAATCAAATTTGAAAAATTGACAGTCATAGGCTTTAAAAATAAATATATATCTTATCTCAACATTCATCCTTTACCTCCTCTCACCTATTAAAGATAAATAAAATAGGCTAGGCTTTCTCTATTATTTTTCCAACTGTTACATGGACAGTATCTATCTATTTCTCATTTTCTGCCAGATGGAAGCAGAAAACACAATAAACCTTGTACTAGGCTATCCCTTAAAACAATATGATCCAGCTAGGTATTACACTGTAACAAAATACCCACAGTTCAGTGACAGAAAACCACACCTTTTCCATTAGACTCACATTCCTGGTGATTGACAGCTGGGGGCAGGTACTACAGTAACTAAGTTCTCAGGTGACAGGGTACAGCCCAAACCCTTATCGTTTAAACTGAGCTTTTCTCAGCATCTGCTGAAACTAGAAATTCCAGGATGTCATAGCAGTTGTGACTGCTGTCTGGCTTTCCTTCTAGAAACATTAGCCATTAAGCACCATTATTTTCTCTTTTAAGATATAGGCCCTCATTACATGGTCACTTTGGATTTCCCCACAACATAAGATATCAGGATGGTGAGGCTCAGTGTGATATCTATCTTCTCCTACTGACAACATTTCAAAGGACAAAAATAAAGTTCAACAGATTCTTAATGGCAACAACAATAAATATCAAGGTCAATCTTCTACACTAATGTGATATCCAAAGTAGGCAAAGAACCTATTCAGAGTCAAACCATGCTTCTTGGTAAGAGGGGTGTAAAATAAGTATCTATTAGCATCGCACCATCCCTTATTTCCTGCAGCCTTCCACTCCATTCTGTATGTTTCACTGTCATTGTGAGTTCCTGGCCTCACTTACTTAATCTAATCATCCATCTCGACTCTGGCTCATTTTTACTTTCTAAACTAAATATGCCTCATGGATGTATTTTGACAGTTGAATGAAATAAGACAGGAAAATTGCCTGATTATAGTACCTAGAACACAGTGGATGGTAAGTAGTAACTTTATCTTTTCTAAGTTAGAGATAATAGTTAATTATTGTGGGCACCTGTCTGTATGTGTGTGCATTCATGTCTGTGTGTGCACACATGTGCATACGTTTGTGCATATGCTGTGTGTGTGTGTGTGCTAGAAGGAGGAGACAAAGGAGTAAAATTTCTTTCTGGCAATGCCAGTAGGATAACAGGAATAGAATGTTTCATGCTCCACTTCTGAGAAGCATAGAGTAGTGATGGATGGGTTTATTTTAGGACACTGTGAACAACAACAACAAAAAGTCCTTAATCATTTCATAGGGGCATGTGAGAAGCTACTTCTAAAAACTCTTGTCTGAGTTAGGTTTTCTATTGCTGTGAAGAGATACCATGGCCACAGGAACTGTTACAAAGGAAAATATTTCATTGGGGTTGGCTTGCAGGTTCAGAGATTTAGTCCATTACTGTCATGGCAGGAAGCAAGAGGAACACAGGCAGGCATGGTGCTGGAGAAGGAGCAGGGAGTTCTACACTTAAATGCACAGGCAGCAGGAAGAGAGAATCAGACACTGGGCTTGGCTTGAATTCTGAAACTTCAAACTCCACCTCCAGTGATACATTTTCTCCAAAAGGGCAATACCAATCCAACAACAAGGCCACATGCCTTAATCCTTTCAAATATTGCTCTACTCTATGAGTTAATGAAGGCTATTTTTTTTTCAAACCACCACAACTTTCACACAGCTATAATGTCGTAGGCCTGATTCTCTGCTTTGACTTTTGCCTATCTCTCTTTTGTGTTAGGCCAGGTCTCCCTTACGTTGTAGTGGTTAGCCTATGGACAAATAGAAACCACATTGTCCTATATTATCACCAACTAAATAAAGGGGATTGTTTTAAATCTATTTTTTATTCTATAACAATTGACAGCACTCTGTTCATAATGAATGCTTTATAAATAATAGCATAACAATAAAACAGCAAACAATAGCAGTGTAATTCAGGTAGTTCGTAGTTTCAGAATATCTTAATTGGAATGCTTGTTGTTCTCACTAATTGTCATTAGAGTGTAAACATTTTAACAAAACATAAATTTGTATCTATATAAATTATATATATATATAAATTTTATGTATATAAATTATATGCATAATTTCTTCATTAGAGAGAAAAAAGAGAAAATTCTAGGTATATCTGAATAGAGGTCATTTGACAACTTATCAGGATTGTTAAGGGAATCCTTTCCACTGATATACAAGTAACCCTGTGATTCAGGGGAAACAACACAATGTTGGTTAGCTCTCGGTACCCAGTGAAACATAAACAAGGTCACCACCTCACAAATATCTGAAATAGATTATGGTTGCTTTTACTTAACTAAAACACGGATGACCTACCCAGGACAATTTGGCAAAAGAAAAAAACTTCTAACAGGCTTGAAATAGCTATGTTCCAATGATAGAAATGAAATTATGGCTCTAAAATACAATTATAATTTCTCAGAACTAAAGGATGCTATGGCAATGTTTTCTGTTTGGCTCCAAATGCTCAGAAACCAGGTCAGGTGCATCCACTGGCTTCTCCTCTCTGTCCAAAGGGACCTAGTTGAGCTGAATCTGTCATCTTGGTGCTTCTGCCTTAAAGTGTTCTTGCCTTTACCTGTTCCCTCTTCCATTGCTCACTTACCCTCGTATAAAGTATTCAAATGCTGCCAAACAGAACATATTCATAGCCCTAAAGAATGGGTTGATATACTCCCTTGGGATCCAACAGTTATAGCAGAAGGAAAGTCTCTGAAGCCTTTTCTGTCCTAACACTTCCTTACATTTGTCAATCCCATTAAAGCTCCTCTCATTCCCATTATACAGCATGGTTTCTCTGGCTATTCTAAATGGATGTCATTCATTATCCTCCTTTTAGATATTAAAAAGAAAAAATGGTGTGAGTCTGGAAAAATTACAGAAAATCATGAGCGATATCAAGGACCTAAAAGAAGAGAGAAAGAAAGCATTCAATTAGTTCTTGAACAGAATGAACTGTGGGCCACTCTGCTTGGTTGCTGAAATCCTTTGAACTTTTCTTCTTAAGAGTCAATCAGGTCATCAGATTACTTTAGGATTGGGAGACAATAATCGAATGATGTAAATAAGATCTCAGTAAAATGCTTGTTAGTTGGTTTCAGAAGCTAGACCAATGCATGTAAAGCAATTAGAAAATGCAGAATATTTATTGTGAGTTCTAAATTCCTTAGTAATTTGCCGGTCTCTTGAAGTTCAAGAAAGAAAATCTTAAAGTAGCATAATATAATTCTGCATGATTACAGAGGTAAGAAGTCTGGGTCTTAAAGAATGACAAAATTTGCAAAGGAGAAGAGATTAGATAGATATTATAAGCCGCCTGTATTGAAGTTCTGTATGGGAGGAACATAAAGACAAGTAATTTCACTACTAATGCTTTGGTTTTCTTGTCAATAAAATAGAAATAATAATTTTATAAAATGATTATGTACATTTAAGATAATATAATTAATTATAAACCTGACACCTAAGCCTAAGCGTTTCATCAAGAATACAACTGATAACAGATGCTGACATGGAATGAGAAGCTAGAATTTTTATTCAGTATTGATGGGAGTTTAGCCTAGTGTAGCCAGGCTAGAAATAATTCTAGAAATTTCTCTATCAAGTATAAATAGAACTGCCATGTACCCAACTGTGCCACCCTTGAGCATGTAAAAAAAAGGACTCCGCATTCTACTCCAGAGATATCTAGGTGCTGTTTTAGTTACAATGACTACGAAATAGGGTCAACCTAGATGCTCATCAATAAAGTAGAAGACAAAGCATTTATACACACAAGAACCCCATTAAAACACAAAACAAGAAGCCATAATACAAGAAGAAAAATCCTGTAAGGCTGAAAAAAATGCCCAGATAAACCATTATGAGAAAAAGAAATCCTCCCAAAATAACAATGAGTTAATATTGTGTTGGCTACCTACCTCTGGACATGGGGCCTGTCCTTAAGTGTGGTTTGTATACTCAGTGAGTCTCCATTGCGAAAACAAATTAGGTATACTCCTAACGTTTGAGGTATCCTTTGACAGTGAGAGATGTCTAGTTAGGGCTGTGTCTCCCTTCATTATTTGGTGATTTTATTTAGACTTCTATATCTGTACACATTTTAAAAAGCTTCTACTACATTAGGCTTCCATACAACCTCTAAAATGGCCTCTAGTTTCAGATGAATTTCCCTGCATTCCCTCCCTTACCTCTCTTTTGCATCCCCATTTCCATTTTACCCTCCCATTCCAGTCCACATCCTTCTGTCCATAGATATCTATTCTATTTTTCCTTTAGGGAAACCCTTCCCCAGCCCAAGCCTTTGCTCTATACCTAATGTCCATGGTTAAACAGACTGTTGCCTGCTTACCCAATATTCAACAGCTGGCATCCATATATAAGTGAAGACATCTCATAATTAATTTTTTTGGATCTGGGTTTTTGCTCCATCCATTTTTCTGTGAATTTCATGATTTCATTTTTAACAGATAAGTAATATTTCATATTTATTCATTCATCAATTTATGGGTATCTTGGATGTTTCCCACTTCTATTATGAATAGAGTAGCAATGAACAAGGTTGAGCAATTTTCCTTGTAATAGGATATAGAGTCCTTCGAGTATATTTCCAAAAATGATATAGCTGAATTTTGAGGTATTTCTAACAAGAATGTATGGTGTACCAATGACAAGACAAGCATGTAGAAAACAAACTTTCCCAGAAACAGACAACTAATACATGCTTGTATAGATGAGTGTCAAAGAGAAATCTCAAGGTATAAGTGAACTTTTGTGTGGAATCTAATCAGCTTAATTATTGTTTCAGAGTGAACCATGTCCCCTTCAGATGAAATTAACTACTTATCTTCCATGTGCTTTGATAACCTCAGGGCTCCAGTGAAACAGAGGAGCACAGAGAAAGGGATCAAATATAGATGATCATCATGTTGACAGGAATGGATTTTTCCTAACGGTCTAAGAGAATTAATTACTTCATGCATGAATATAAAGATAAGTATTTAATTTTAAACCACACATTCATGTTGATGACACCTTGGGCATTAATACATGAAAGTATTGTATGTTAACAAGCTAAAATACTTGCTTATATTCATAGAGTAACTAAAATAATATGCGGCTATGCCTGCATGTAGAATGAATGTCTTTTAATATTGGCATCACAGTTATCCTAAGACTCTCATCCTGACGACAATGCTATCACCACAAATTGTCTTTCTTACTTATGAAAACAATTGAATAATCTTCCTAACATAGCTGTGTACTAGGATTTTAAAAGAAATAAATATTCTCATTTCTCATGAGGCTTTTTCTCCTAAAGAGGCAGACTATATGTGCTTAAGGACATATACAGATTGACAACAATTTATTATTCTAAAACTTATGAGGTTTTAATCATACTTGTTTCGTCTAAGATCAAATTTCTCATTTTTTGTGTTTAAAGAATCTCATGCTTTAATATTTGTTTAGCAGTAGTATAGAATTTTACGGTGAACTCCAGGAGAAAGGAGTAGCATACAAAGGCAATACAAAGTCATAAGCAGGGAACCTTTGCGTAGGAGAAATTCTTCTAAAACAAATCTTAAATATGCCTGGATCAAAGTGCAGATCTTTTTACCCATTTCTTCCCCTATATTATCAATGTCCCATTCTATTATTTAAGCAAGGATTGGTCACTTTTTAGAGCAAGCTCAGTAAGGCTGTTTGTTTAAAATGTATGCTGGACATGTCAGAAGTCATCAGGTTTTGTCATGTACTAGTTTTATGACAGATCCAGGCCACAGACCCAGAGCTCGGCAAGTACCATATAAATTATAGCTGTGCAGAAGCAGTCAGAAGTGACACTCAATGCAGGCCCAACTTCCAAATGCTTCTGCAAAAATAGAAATGATGCATTTACCTAACAAGACGAAGCAAAAGTCAATTCTTCCAAAACTATAGGTTAAACATTCAATAAAATTCCTAGATTCTTTATGGTGTATTTTTCTTTTCTTTTCTACCAAGCTGAAATTTGTCACTGTTAAAAGAAAAAAGTGTTATGTTATGATTTTTCTTTTAATGAGTCTGTGTGTGTGTGTCTCTGTGTGTGTGTATTCACATATGCAATGGTACGTGTAGAGGTCAAGAGACAGCCCGCAGTGGTAGCTTCTTTGCCTTTGTGCCTTCAGGCTTGGCAGCACGTGTCTTTTCCTGCTAACATGTCTCTGCAATCCTGTGCTACTTTTCTTTAAAAACCCTCATTCCAGAGTCTCAAACAAAAACAACATGACAATAATTCTGCTTGCTATTTAGTATCGCACACTTATTTGGTAATTTTTCAGCTGTAGGTGCAAATCTGTGTTGTTTATATTCCATTTTGTAAAAGGACAAAGAAAAAGAAGATCATTATTTGAATAACCAATCTACTTCTATAAACTCATTAATGCATCTTAACTGGTCTATGTTAAATGTTTAGAACAATCATGCCCCCACTTCTGATTACACTGATAGTAAAGATGTCAGTTAAAACTAAGAAAAAAGTCTTCAATGAAGTTTAGGATTCATATTAAGAAATAAGAAATGCAACCTGTGCACTTGACTACAATCAGACTTTTAACATGAGATCAAATTTTGCATAAATAAATATTCATATTTAAAAGTTCTTCATAATATACCTGTGTAGAGTATAAAAAAATTGAAAAGAAGTAAACCTCAGCTGAATTTTATTAGATATTTTAAATAAGCTTAGAATTTCTTCACTATTGTACAAGCAGATTTTTCCAAGAAATACAGTCACCTTCAGACTATCACAAGAGATGAATTTCTCTTTTTCTTTAATATCATTACAGAATGACTTCTCAAGCAATTAAAGATTTAGTAGCAATAAAATTCCCAAAATCTTCACCAAAATAAAAATTAAAACATATTTTGTTTAAATAAAATAACCTTTAATTTCTTTCTTTACATTTTGTGGGGATAGAAGAGCATATATGCCACAGTATGATTTTGATATACATGAGAAACAACTTGCCAGAATCTCTTCTCTCTCTCTATCTTCCACTGTGTAGGTTCCAAGATCAGACCCAGAAAGCAAGGCTTAGCAGTAATGTACATTAACTGCTAAGTCATTTTGATTATCTCCAGGAAAAACATCTACTTTTTAAAGTATTTCTTCACAGTTTTTAATGTGGGGAAACTACGAAATAATAAATATGGCTCTAATATTCCAATATTATTCTCTCTTTGTTTCCAGTCTTATTTTCAGGGTAACGGTACCCTTACAGGAAAACCTTCATTACCCAGATGAATATTTGTTAGAATAACTTCAGTGGCTAGAAAGTTTGCTCATAAATAGTGAAGAGATCAAATTAGAAGTTTCTTTCTGAAACATTTTATTTCAGAACAATCACATAGTCTGATTATATTGACTTCAAATAAACACAATAATCTTCTAAAGCAAAATACATGCACATAGCTTTTTTTCACATCAAAACACATAAAGACAATATGAGAATAATAAATAATGAAAAAGAAAACAAGGTTCCTTTACATCAGGTCACAATGAGAAATCTGTGTTCTTTCTAGTAACAACCAGTAAGCTGAAAAAATATGTAAAACACACTACAAAAATTTGGTAAAATACAACTCAGGACTCCAGTCCCCAAGAAGAGTTGGGAGTGGAGTTAGGTGGCATTATGTAGTCAAAAGGCAGAGCAGAGTTGCATTAGTTGTTTTTGAAGGAAGAGGAAAAAAAATGTGTGAGTCTTTTCTTAATGCACAGCATGATAGTGGAGAAGAAGGTAGACATGGAAGAGTTTCTGAAACTTCAGTAGGAATTACCTTGAGTCTTTTGATGAACACTCATATGTGCATACCCAAGGAAAGCTTCATCAAAGGACAACAGTAAACATCCTGGGACTGTGAACTGAACAATTCTCCAAACTCCCAGAGAATTGCAATGTTTGAAGTCCAAGCAACCAGAGTGGAAAACTTCACTGAGCACACAGACCTTCAACAGAACTCCAGGGATGAAATTTGTTAGTAGGAAAATCCCTAAGAGCTAGTTTTTCTGTACTTGACAAACGTTAAAGTCCTTTAAGTATTTAAAAGAAAAAAATAACAAAATTTAGACGTCAAATGACTTAATACTTACAATATCAGTAAAGTCTTGCTAATCATGCCTGAAAGCAAGAAAATGTGAATATTTAAGAGAAAAATCAACCACTACAATCAGCATTAGGTGACAAATATAATTGAATCAGCAGGAAAGGACTTTAACAGTTGTACTTAAGAATCTAAAGAAAAACATGGATGCAATGGGAAGAAAAGCAAAATATATTTCAAAAACAGAAAGAACTTAAGAAAAAATGTAATTTTTAACGATGCTAGATCTGGTGGCGAGAAACTGAGACTAGATAGGCCAGGGATCTAGGGGAAAACCAAATAGTACCATAATGCTAAAGGAAGATAACATCCAACTGATTCCTGACGACATATTCATGGAACAAGGCCTTGCTCAGTCACAATCAGAGAAGCTTCCTTCTGCAGTAGATAGGAACAAACACAGAGACTCACCACTGGACAAGGAGTAGGCAGTAAGAGACCTTGGAACACCAGGTCTTCCTCCATTTCCTCCCTTCATGACTAAGGGAATTCTGTGGAATAGGAGATGGAAAGATTCTAAGAACCAGAAGGCCTGGAGCACCAAGGAAACAGAGCCTAAACACAGCAGAACTGGAAGGAGACTGTGGCAGCAAGCATAGGGCCTGCACAGGTCTGGGTCAGATGGGGTCCCGGTGCTGAGAGTCGATGTGAACGCAAGCCGATATCCTTAACCTAGAAGTTTTCTCCAACTCATAACAACCAGCAATGAAAGGTTAGCTTTCTGCAAAGGACTCTCACTGGGTAAGCAAACTATCCTTGGGGACAGGCCCAACACCAAATGGCAGATGCCAAGCAGTAGATGACACAAAATGAACACTCATTGGTATTTTGTAGGTGTGTGGTGTGTGTGTGTGTGTGTGTGTGTGTCTTATAATGTTTTATCTAGGCATTTTTTTCTTTTCCTAGAGGTCTTTTGTTTATATATTATGGTTTCCAATTTTGTGTCTTTAGGGGATTTCTCTCTCTCTCTCTCTCTCTCTCTCTCTCTCTCTCTCTGTATGTGTGTATGTGTGTCTGTCTGCATCTATATATATTTCTTGTAGTTCTTCCTTGGCACTTTATTCTTCTGTTCATTTCTCTTGTTCTATTCAGTTTGTTTTTATTTTAAATGTTTTCTAATGAAAGAGAATGAGAAAGGATATGGATTTGGGTAGGTAAGGAGGATCTCTGAGGAGTTTGAAGAGGGGAGACCATAAACAGAACATACTGTATGAAAGAATCTATTTTCAATGAAAAGAAGTATGTTTGATAGATTTAATATAAGATTAGATCCTGTGAAATAATACGAGACCATCCAAATGCAAATATTTTCAAAGAAAAATACGAATAGAAGCTCTGAGGTGTGCCAGTGCAGACAGCCTGAAATCTCCTGTATCAAAGACAGGAAAACAAACAGTCATGAATAATGACCAAAATGTTTACATTTTCCGAACAGTGATACAATTCTTTTGACTTCAGAAACAAGAGGATCCAATCGAGATGGATTGGTTTTTAATGCAAGGAGAAAAAAAAATCTGCCAAATTAGAATTTCCTAAGAAGCAACACTATTCTTTTTCTTTTCATTTTATTATTATTAAGAATTTCCACCTTCTCCCCTCCTCCCATTTTCCTCCCCATCCCACCATTCCACCTCCCCCTCCCTTTCCAGTCCAAAGAGCAGTCAGGGTTCCCTGCCC
>LOEQ01002014.1:267376-283443 GCA_001685075.1 Bramus lutescens | reverse complement strand
GGGAAATGGGAGGAGGGGAGGAGGTGGAAATTTTTAATAAAAAATATTTAAAAAAGAAATTAGAGAGACCCACACTTGATATCTATGTTTAGGATTATAGTGTCTTCTTGGTGGATTGTTTACTTAATAAGTGGCCAGCTTTATCTCTTCTGTGTTTAAAGTCTGTTTTGTCAAGATATTAAAACAGGGATTCCTGTTTGACTTTTAATTCCATTTGCTTTTAATACATCTTTCTATCCTGTCCCCCTAGGGTAGCATCTGTCTTTTAAGATGAAGTAAGGTTCTCAAAGACAACATAAATAAATAAAACAGGATGGGTCTTGCATTTAAAAAAAAAAAAGAAAAGAAAGAAGAAAATTCTGTAATTGTATTATAACCTCAAAAACAAAGGAACGTGGAATAGCCTTACCACACATCTATTCAATTAGCACATTTTACCACATACAAAAGAGAAATAGGTCTTGGAAAATGAGGATGAGTTCTCATAAACCTAATCATGTAAGGATTATAATTGAGGCTGCTTTCTTAGATCTGCTTTTGGTTCTGTCTGAGCTAAAGACCACATCTGAAATGCAGCTATTATCTGACAAATGTCTACCCCAGCTCCTGTTAACAGCAGTTTGCTTTCACCTGGTCAGGACAGCAGTGCCTTCACCTCAGCGGTGCTTCTGCCTCCTAGCTTTTTACCGTAATTTTGACACAAACGTAATCACCTTTCTCTTCTTCAAGATAGCACGTCCATTCATAGCATCAACAGTATGATTTTGATTTGATCTAGCAATCAAGAAGCAACTACTACACTCGACTTATTGCTAAGACATTTTTGAGTGTCAGCAAGTAGGAAAATAATCCAACAAAATTCTCAATTCTAGTGCTTCAGCAGGATGGAGCACATCAAGATATTCCTTCCAAGGTAAAATATATCTTGTTAAATCTAATTTCCCAAACAAAACTGAACCACAGCACTTAAGAAACTCCTCTGGACTGTAAAGGTGGCATATAACTGGTGTGGACGTCTTATTGGTGCCCATCTGCTGCATGATCCAAAAACCTGCTATTTTTGTATGGGACTTAGTAAAAGACAAGGCACTAGAACAGGTTCCAGCTATTATACTAGCTACGATGATAGACAGGTTGTATAATGGAATGGATCTAATTGGGCTGTCAAGTGTTAGTGACCTTTAAGGGAGCTGTTTGGAACCTATCCACAACCATAGGTAAATGATAGCAAGATCTCGTTGTGAATTTTTGAGTAAAACATGTGTTATATAAATGAGTGTTCCCCTTTTAAGAAGCAGATCTTAGTCTGTTTTGCAGTATACAGGAACTAAGTGCATACCCACATACCACTGTCACGGTTAATTTCCAAAGTCAACTTGATAAGATTTGCAATAACCTAAGAGACAAACCTCTGGGTATGTCTTGAGAGAAACCGCTAAAATGTTTCAATGAAGAAGGAAGACCTAGCCTAGTATTTTTGTGCTAGCAAATAGAAAAAAGAAATGTCAACATTTAAGTGTACCCCCAGTGAATTAGGACATAATCCCATGTACTTGGGTCCCTCCATAAATAAATATTTTCACTGAGAAAGACACCAAAACACCAGCATTTACTTCTCTCTAGCCTATGGTGTGTCAGGCTACCTTGCATGTCTGCCTCATGTCTTCTCTACCACAAAAACTGTATCTTCTCAAACCATGTGCCCAAATCAACCCTTTCTTCCCTGAGTTACTTGCATCAGGCATTTTGTCCTAGTAACAAATGAAGTAACAAATATAGCCACCACATTATTTTGCCACTTAACCTAATTGCACAAATTGAGTGTTGACACACCACGCTATCAATTTGGGAAGGCATTGTATGCCACTAATGAATGGTGATGATACATAAAATTTTGGCTCAACAGTCCCTGAAAGCAAAGTATCACATGTAGTAACATAAATATCAGTGGCCTGATACAGTGTTTCTTGTTTCCTAGTCTATTCTTCCAAGAAGTTTTCTACTATCAGTTGTCAGTATAAGAGCAGACTCTGTAATGGTTTATTGATTATTCAGCATCCTATATTAGCATAGCCTGAGAGGGGACAGCTGTGGTACATAAGCATTTTTTTTTCTGGGACATCTCTTAAATGCAAGGGTGGATACAAAATATTCTCAGTGGTCAGAAATTGCACAGTGATATGTTATTTCTTCTTTCTTGGAAGGAACTACACAAGAAATATAACTGCATTGTAATATATGGCGCATGGCCAATTATTTCACTGGAATACGTGTTTGGAAACCTGGGGACAAGGAAACTGGTAGACGTCTATGAGTATATACTAAACATTTTGAACAAGTAAAAATGTGGAAATTTTATCCTGTATGTGTGCTTACCAAAGAACAAACAGGGAAAGAAAATACTGTACTGTCAATGCACAGAATGGCCTGTTATGTCAATATCAATGTTTTTGCCCAGCAATCAATGCCATTGACTAATGGGATTAAGAACAAAATTTCTATAGTGGTAGGGATTTAGGTTATAAATCAACAAGCTGAACAAGGCATAATCCTACTCACCAAGACTGACCTGGCTGCAGCTGTTGCTGCAGGCTCACTCTTCCAGCGGCAGAAACCCACACTGAATCCTGACACAGCATCATTTCCTCAGAAGGGATGGTCAGATAGCTGGCTGGTAGTACATCGACTACACTGAACAACTCCCATCTTACTTGAAGCAGCATTTTACCGTTATTGAAACATACAGGCACTCTAGATATGGATTTATCTTTCTTGAATGTAGTGTTCTTAACTAAACTCCTTCTGTTTGCTCACAGAATACCTATCTATGGACTTGTGACACAGAATTCACTGGTCTTGCCATGACCACAACCAACCAGAAGAAACTACCATATGATCATCGTAAATGACTTTTTGGGTGCCCGTTTGCATCATCGTCAATGTGGCAACAAGTTGCAGGTCTTCTCAGAAAGCTCTATATACTCTGAAACTATACCAGATTTGTTTCCTCTCAGGACCATGATTCATAGATCCAAGACTTAAGGGGAGAAATGTGGAGAGCATCACTCACTCCCATTACAAGTGGCCCAGTAGAGAAATTTTGTTTTATTGTCTTTCCTTATGTTATGCTGGAGGAAACATCATATCTCTGTGGAAGACCCAGAGTCCCAAACTACTATTCAGTCCCCTTGAGTTCTTCATTCCTCTTCATCGAGTGTTAATGTATTAGCAAGGTGTCTTGTGATTTCCAAGGGAAGTTATCTGGAACACCTCACAGGATATCTCATTACTATTCTGTCTGATAACTAATTTTAAAGGCAAATGAAGGATTGCAGAGGCTCAGCTCCTTAAGGAATGAAGGTTTGTGACATTCTACAATACAAGAAATCACAAGTTGCTTGATGAAGAAATACAAAGAGAGTCATGAAAGAGGGCAATTAGAATGTCCAACACAGATGATGTAACTGATCATGTGTCTTTCTTCATGATTATGCATGTCATCCATGTGAACATAAGATATAATTGATTTCTTCTCATTTTCACTTCTATTATGATTCATAATAAGCACTGACTTTGTATCATAGTATTTAAGTATTATTAATTTTATAGCACAGCACTTAAGTGCTGTTACTTTTATAACACAGTATGGGAGCTATTATGGAAAAATAATTAATCACCACTTAAGGATTTTACCACCTTTTCTGCAGTATGACTCAGTACACTTTTTGAAATAAAATAGAATATTTTAGTTAGTCACACCAGGATTTGTAGAGTATCTATGAGGGATTAGGTCCAGAAAACCACCTTCCAGAGACAAAATACACACATGCTTCAGTTTCTTATACCAGAAGTCAAAGGACCTGCATTACCTAGGCACATCTTTCCTTATGTCTTAAATAACCTAGAGATTACTTATATAGTTAATAGAACCTAAATGTTATGCAAGTAGTCATTAGAATGTTCTTTAGTAAATCATTGCAAGAATAAGTTATTCATATTTAGCAATGAAAAATATTTTCCTAATTACTTTCTATCCATAGATGGTTGAATTTTTAGGTGTGGAACAACAGGGGATTCAAGAGCCAATTACATAATGTCAGTCAGACTTGTGACCTTGTTATTGTACTTATTTGAAGGCTAGGTATCACTTAACAATCTACTTCTGGGTTCAAAGTGACAAATTAAATATTTGAGTTTTTGTGGTGGTTTGGTTTGCTTTGGTTTCTGAGTGTTGAGGATCAGAGCCAGGGCCATGTGCATTCTGGATAAGTGCTGTATTATAGACTTGGAAGATTCCGTGCCCAAGGGGCAGACTTCCAGCTCTAAATTTCGTGTGTCATTTCACTGGACTCCTATTCTGCCTAAACATTATTTCTGGATGTGTCTTTGATGGTATTTATGGAAGAGATTAACATTTAAGTTAGCAAGCTGAGTAGAGCAGACTGCCCTCCCCAATGTGGGTGGGCAAGATCCAATCTGCTGAGTGACTGAATGGAAGAAAATAGTGGAGAAAGAGGAGCTTGATCTCCTGACTGAAGGTTTGAGCTGCTATATGAGTCTTCTCATGCCCTTGGACTTCGATTTCTATTGCCAGTACTTACTACTATCTCTGAGGCCTTAGGCTAAATTGAAACTACAATTCCATTCTTCAAGGGATAGGCCTTCTGATTTAGATTAGAGCTTTAGCTGATTTCTGTTTTCAGACTTTGTGACTCAGTGGAAATCTACCACCACCTCCAGGGTGCAAATACCAGACTGAGAATTCTGAGCCTCAATAGTTCCATGAGCCAATGTCCTAAAATAAACCTTTCGTGTGTGTGTGTGTGTGTGTGTGCGTGTGTGTGTGTGTGTGTTCGTGTGTGTTCTGTTGGTCCTGTTTCTCCAGAAACAGCTCATTATTGCAATAGTAAAGAAACTATGGTACATATAAAGAATGGAATAATAAACAGAAATGAGTTATCAAGTGACCTAGTTTGCTTGTCTGTCACTGATCAAACTCCCCAAAACCATCTTGGAAGGGGAAAGGGTTTATTTCATCTTAATACTGCCAAGTCACAGTCCATACAGAAGGATGCTACAGCAGGAACGCCAGACAGGAGCCGGAGTAGAGCCCGTGGGCAAATGCTGCTCACTGACTTGCTCAGCCTGCTTTCTTATCCAAACCGGGAATACTTTCCCAAAGGAAGTTCCTCCCACAGAGAGCTGGGCCATCCACTATCAATCATTAATCAAAATGGTATCCTCACAGAAGCGCCTTGCAGTCTAATATGATAGAGGCATTTCCTGAATCCAGATTCCCTCTTCCTAGGTGACTCTAGTTTGTATCACAGTGACAAGGCTTGAAAAGATATAGTGTGGCTTTTAGTGTATATTAGTAAATGAGAGGCGCTGCCTCTAAAACCTGAACTGACTGAACAAAGGATCCTCATATCGTGAAGTGTTTCTGTGTGGAACCGCAAAGGGACATATGGGGCACTACATTGCCGCACACCGCGCCCCCGTCTGCGCTCTATGCTCTAAAATACAGTTGGCGAGCTTGGGGCAAGGGGCTGGAGGTTGAGGAAACACAGAGACAGACACTCGGACCTCCAATCACTGGTACAAAGCCCTCCTTTAATAGCACCATGGAGGCATAAATAACCAGCAGTCAATGGCCAGCAGGTGAAAATCCCATCCTCTGATCCTCTAGGGAAGGCACAGCTTTTAGGAACTCCAATTAGAAGGTTCTAGACAGGGGAGAGCAGCTGAAGGCGAGGACTGCAATTGGTCCCAACACTACGTATTTTTCAAACTCCATAGAGCTCACAGTGCCTATGGTGACTTGTAGTTTGAACCATGGACTTTACATGATAATGTCACTGTGTGGACCCAGACTCCCCAACTGAAGCAGAGACTGCTCATGGTACTGGGGGAACATGTGTGCATGCAGGTAAAGAACCAGAGGAACTTTGTGACTTCTGTTGTGGAAGAACAAAAATCCTGTTTTTAAAATAGTGTGTGCTAGAAGGTTCTGAGTGGAGGTACCCCTACACTTTGAAAACAATAATTCAATGCCCAAATCGCATATTCTGCTGTTATCTACTTTGACTTGATAATGCGATGGCAAAATAAATGTGATAATGATAATAAGGATTCAACCATTTCCTTTCCGAAAACAATGGCAATGTCATATCTTTAAGCAAAAGCAGTTTAAGAAAGAATGAGATGGAATTTTTACATCAATATTGAGCTCACTGAACCTACAATAGAATATTAATGCAAATCTAGCATTTAATAATAATTAAATCTTAAATTTTTTCATTTGGAAATGAAAATTGGGAGAAAATGGGGCATTCTTTTCAGTAAGGGAAACTTCCTGGGACATATTTTAATCAAATTTGACTCCTAAGGATTTCAATATTTAAATTGATTCATGTTTTCAACCAGAGTGTAGGCCCCACCCCCAAAGTCTTTCTCAGTTCACCAGGAAGCTATCCTTTAGCCTGACTGGTTGTTATTTATTTCTGTACTTTATTTTTATGTGTGTGTGTGCTTCAATGCACATGTAAAGATCAGTTCTCCTTCCCTTGTGTAGATCCTAGGGCTTAAACTGTAATTACCAGGCCTGATGACAAGGGCCTTTAGCCCCCCTGAGGCAACTCACAGGCTGCTACTTGTGATTTATTTTAAAAGTAAGATAAATATCTTTACTCTTCTGTCATGATAGCTTAATCCTGCTTTTTAAATAAGAATTGGTGTAATTACTATGTATGTAAGTATACACTTTCTCTTAACATAGTGCTCTTTTCACAGTAAATAGTCCATCCTGAAATCATTGCTTGTTACTAACAAAATGGTAATAACATTTTGCAGGTAATTCTATTTGCAAAGCCTCCTTGGCCAAGCTCAGCTTCTAGGTATTCTCTTAATAATTAACACTGAACAGCTCTGGAGACAGAAAACTACAGGCTGTTACATTATAAAAAAAGGTTTGGTTTTGGCCACATTCTTTGATGTTTCAATTGTTTTGTTTCTGTTTTTTGTGCCTTCCAGGTCCTTAACTGTACTGCTAATAATATTAAATCAAAAGGATTTGGGCCAAGAACTATGGCAAATTAGAAATAAAAGTAAAATTTTAGTATTGATCATAAAATTGACTATGAATATTGAGTACTATGGTAATTAGTAATTTTATGCTCTTTTAAGGGAGGAATTTACACAGAGGAAACAAGAAGGCATATAGAAAGGGGAAAACATTAGCTATGTTTCTAAGATTTGAATGCAAATGAACGCTTAAGCATTTTAACAAAAGCCGTTCATTCCCTACTGCTTTGGAAGGTATGGGTGTGGGAAGTGACACCATGAAGCAGAACAACAGTGAAACCTGCTGAAACAGTAACACACAAAGAAAGGAGCCCAGAGAATGGTATGAATAATTTAATCAGATAGGATTCAAGTTTATCCCCAGCCATTTGCCGTTTATTCTTCATTTCAGTTAGTAACATGTCCATTGGCTTATCACCAAGGTTACGCATGCACCTTGAGGTGGTCACAAAAGGTACACGATACAGGGGTTCATAATTAGGTTATACAGTATATTCAGAATCCCAGGGGAACTAAGAGATTCTAGAAGTATTGATTAAGCAAGATGGAAAAACTCTCATACAATTTGAGCTACAGCAGTGTTAAAGACAAATACACGCTTCATTAGCCACAAAGCTCACAAAAAAGGAATTGATTAAAGAATATCTCTTTTATGCAAAATAGACATTTTAGGATATAATTTGATAATATTCTACTATATACTGACGGTTTCCTTGTTCATTTAATAAAAATATATTCTCATTGCCAGAATTTATATTTTTAGTATTTATAATTGAGGTAACAACGACAGAAAACTTAAACTATGAATACCTGTTGGTGGATTTCTTTTAGATAATAACACTTTTCCAGAACTGAATGAATATATGACTAAAAATTAGTTAGATTTTATATGGAGACACTAAAAGTCTACAGCACAGTGAACAAGCTGATATATCAGTGGTCTGCAAGAAAATGAGGCAGTCAAGTGTTTGTGGAACCAACATACAATGTACAAATTAGAAATGAAAACAGACCTATACTACATCGGATTCACTGCCTTGGGTAATTCTCAGCAAAGCCACCATGACCTGGAGAGGAGACACTCAGAGTCTCAAGGGCATTCCTTGAAACTTCGGGGATGTTAATCATGAAGCTGACTCCCTGTGCTATGAGATTGTCAGAGCGGTTGACCCATGCACACGGTGGTATTTACCAGTGTTTCCTGGACACTGGTCAGCCGACAAGCAGACTCTTTCCTTGGCGAGCACCGTTTCAGCTCCGATCACTGTTCCTTTATAAGCTTTCAATGGCTTCACGAAGGTGCAGGACCTCTTCTGAATGCAAACTGGTCACATCGGGGCACATTCAGTAGCAGAAGTTTCCAGTACAATCCTGGGTATGGCTAAATCTCAGTGTCCCTTTTTCAGCAGTCAAAAATCCATGATAAATTCTGTACAACACTGCAGTCAATAACAGCAGCACCAGACAGCATATTAATTCTTTACCATAAACCTCTGCATGTTTATAGCATTCTATAGCGGTGTTATCAAAAGAATCATGGTATCTCTAAGTCCCGGATGGCTATGTCTGGGCAAATACATTGCTGTACAAGATCTCTGACATGCAGCTCATGCTCTACAGATTGAGGGTGAAGACTAACACATGCCTTTAGCCAATAACAAAGGAGACAATTGTCTTTCTATCAAAAATAAACATGAGAATTAGGAATTCATTAACAATCTTAAGGATCAATGTGACAAAGGTATTGTCTAACTGCGACTATATTATGGCATTTTTCTTCCTTCATATACTTAAAATATCAGTTACACTATTGCTATGGCATTGGGTAGGGATGTGTAAACAGACTCTCTTCCCTCCAGACTGCGAAAAACTCCTTAGGGATGTTTGCTGGAATGTAGTGATGAATGCTGGTTGCTAGGTAGTAGAAATGACATTGCAGAAGGCAACCAAGTACTATGGTGAGATTGCTACTTCGGTCCTGCTCATCAAAGAAGATTCACAGTGCTGTTAATTTAGGTAGTCTACAGAGCATCGTTGGCATACATACAAAGCAGAGAGGCTGCTCCAAGTAGGGAAGACACAGGGCAGGAGTGGGGAGATTAGTGCTAAGTTTAAAGAGCTTATCAGGGCATATCTACCATCTGTGGAGACAGATGGCACAGTTAAGACAGGGAGCTAAGACAGACAGATGAAAACAACACCCAGGACACAGCACCTGATTAAGCACGGCCTGAAAAGTCTGGTTAGTCCTTTGATGCAAATTTTAAGGCTAGTCAAAAGCAAAACAAACAAGCAAAACCCTCTAGTGAACACCAGTAAACTTTGATGTTCACACAAAATCATACATAAAATATTTAGCACTCTACCTTTGAAAATAATGACAAATTCTAGGATTTACAGGGAGGACGGGGGAACGGGGGTTACGATCCTATTACCAAGCAGAAATTCCTGGCTAAACAATGCAAGCCTGGCTAGCAGTTACCTTTCTCTCATGTTTTGTGCCTTCCCCAAGTCATTAAGTAAGAGATCTGGCCTCGGCTTGCGTGTAACCCGTAATGACAACCTCTTTGCAGTTATCTGTGTGTACAAACAACCAAAAACATTCAGAACACCGATATAGCATTTTTGAAGACAAATAAATCTTTCAAGAAATTAAGTTATTTAAAACAACTATTTCTATCAAAGAATAGGGGGAACATACCAAAGGGAAGGGCACCTTCCCTGCCCCACAATTCAACATGCAGAACAGGTGACTGGTGCTTTCACGGTGGCAGAATGGTTTGAAGCAAGGACACATATCCTGAGCCATCCAGTTCCAGGACTCTACAACACTGTATTCAGGTGATACAGACAAGATGGTCCATGCAAATGAACTGACCAAAGTCAAGTCGTGTGCAAACTAGATTAGGATCCCAGACATCTTCTGAATGGTTTGGAGTCACAAGAAATGAAGGTCCAATGAAGTGGTTGGCATTTAGAAGCACACTATTTAAGTATATCTCCCTGAAGATAAGGTTATACATTAGTAAGTCTACTGGCCAATATCTGGCACTATTGGTCACTGTATTGCGAAAGGGAATTGGGGCAATTCATATTGAGTAGTAGCGCTACTTTAAATCATCATTAAAGCCAGAATAAGATGTTTTAGCTACTCAAGTAGCATTTCTGACTTCAAATAGTTATATCATGCAGGATTTATGCTCTATTATGGAGCCTGGAGAAACTCTACATTTAATTACTTCCATTACAGGATAAACAGTACTTGTTTTGATATTATTTAGCCGATTGATGCAGTTTGGTTTACAAGATAGATGGGATGGGAGATCGAGAGCGCCTCAGTGGACAAGGAGAGCTGTAGGGTGATGTTACTGGAGAAAGCCTCAGAGCATTGCCTGCCAAGCCCGCTATGTTGTTTAAGCTTCGGGATTTTTCATATCCTTTTATGAAAAAATGTACAGACATCAGTTGAATTCAACCATAAAATAGAGACAAACAATACCATGCAGGGTAATCAAAAGTGCTATTTTTGCACTCAAACCATGTGTAAAGAATTCAATATTAAGACAATTCATACATCTAAAAACTGAAATTCACTGTATTTGGCATCCTGAAACTATTAAACCAGCTATCATAAAAATTATAGCTACAACTTTCCAAAGTATGTTTATGTCCAGATTACTGTTAGCATTGATGCAATTGGGTATAGAGATTACAAGAACTTTTAAAGTGTAGGCAAAGCGACTTAAATAAGATTACACACTCAACACTTTGAAGTTCAGGATGTGTTTCTGAACGTTAAAAATATATGAGGCATTTTTCTTTTTAATTTTAGTGTTAATAGCAAATGAAGCATGCTTTACTTGAAGTGTACACTTGTTTCCAAAATAACTATATTTTGAGTTTTACAAGTTGAAAAGGGTGATTCGAATAATAATGGCATTTTGTGCCATTATCCAGTGATACAGGATTAAAAGTACATTACCAATCCCTTAGGTAATAAAATAAAGTTAAATAAAAAAGAAACAAATGAAATGTAAACTAAGTCATAATTTCAGTGAAATAAATCTGAATCTGATGTTCTCAGATGACTTCATCTCTTTCCTTTACCCTCTAGATTTTACTGTCTAGAAATTGAGGCAAATTTTATTTTAGTCCAAAATGTCCAACCTAACCTATTGTGAGTGATATCCATGCACTTAGATACTCGAACAGCTTTTCAGAAACATTAGCTTGGTTGTTTTCCTTAACCACTCAGCCAGTTACCCCGTCCTGTGACCTGTGGAGGGATTCACGTGGTGCAGTATTTTCAGTAGAACATTAGAGGCAGTTGCATGAGTTTGGGCTGCATCTCATATAAAATGGGACATGAAGTAGAAAGCAAGACATTTGAATGGAAATGAAGTTCTATCACACAGCTTTGGACATAAATGTTTTGGCAGTTCCACTGAACAGTTACAGGGCTGGAAATGAACTTCCTGTAGGGCAACCAAAATTGAGTAAATGCACACAATTCCAATGGGCTTCTTGTCTTGTGTCTCCTCTAAACTGTGTAGTACTCTCCATGGGCTCTAGTGTGCTTGCTGAATGTGGGATGACAAGAAAAGAAAGAGTCTTTTGTAATTGCCTCTACTTCTCTTAATTGGGACTGAAGTAATTTATCTATTAATCTGACATAGGAGAGGGCAACACATATATCATCAAGACAGACTCTCTAACAACCTCATAATGGGCTAACACTGGGAGAAACAGGAGAGCAGAGTAACGAACACTCCGTACCTCATGCACACACACTGATTTCCTGTAGACTGGATGTCTTCTAAATGGTTTTGTGAACAGATATTCCATTAACTATAATAGTGTTTTTAAGGGCCTGCTTTCTGTTGAATAAATATTTACCTGCCTCTGTTCTTTTAGTATCCTTTATTACAAAACATGGAGGAGGGTGTTTTCATTCCATGCTCCTAAGTGATATGATAGTTAATGGAAGAATGCCTTCATATTTTTAATTGAAAGTAATTTTTCATTACATAGAAACCATGTGCATGGTAACTCCATTGTAACTGCATTTCTCTAAAGTGGTTGATATTATAACTTTAAAAATCACGAGAAAATGATTTTTCCTATGCAGTAGAAGTTGATTATATGACCGGAAAATGAAAACTAGATTATAAACATTGATGAATGTTGATTATCATTATAATTTATATCATTATATAATTGGGTGTAAATGCATCAAAAGGGAACTTTATACTCCAAGCCCCTTACACATCTCTCAGAAATGTAATGATCTGTTAGATAATTTTATCTTAATCACAAAGTGATAGATAAATCTTGATTGCTAGTCTAAATTATAGAGTTTAAAGTAAATATTTGTTATTATGTTTATGGATCCTTTTATTTTTAATATCAGTGATTTAATATCATTTTTAAAAGCTCTCCTCATTTACAACAAGTATTTAATTAGTAAAATCATATGTTCTTTATAATCTTTACTTTTATCTATTCTAAATATTTCTGATTAGAAATTCTGACATATTTTTCCTTAATTAACCTTTTCCTGGAGTCATTGAAAATATCAGTGATGATTTGAATATAAAATTTTGGTTACACATGAAAATTAAACAATACTAAATCTACTTGGAACCAACATCAGAATATGGAACTCCAAATTTATTGAGCTCCTAGGAACATGTGCTCAATTGGGATAATGTCAACACTGCTATATAGATAGCACGCATGAAGGTTGTAGTTAGGATAATATGTTACTCAAAAGCAGCTTAAAGGAAGTACAAAGATCTTAAATATTGAAAGGTTACTCTTTAAATAAATCTTTCCTTTCTTTAAAAGCGTTATGGAATATTTTCATACTCATATGGAAAATACATAGGAATCCAAAAAATTTTTTAAATTTACTGGATACAGAGAGAATTTTTGGAAATTTAAAATAAAATTAATAAAAAGATCCATTTGAAAAGTGCATGCACCCCATAGGAAGTAAATATTTGGGAGGAACAAAAGAACTCTATAAGCTCTATAAAGGAAAGACGAAGAGCAATGGCTGGCTTTCCGGTAGATGTGACAGTCAGAGACAAAATCAGCGTGGTTAAGTGTTTCCAGAAACAATATCCACAGAGGAAGAACATACAACAATTTTTTTAAAAAAGTGAAAGAGTTGGTGTGACAAGGCAAGGAATAATGAAGCACAAAAGGCTCATGTGAGCTAATCAGTTTAAAAATAGTCCTCATCAAAAATGGACTTTTGTGAAATAAAGCTGTGTGTATCTTTCCATGCAAAATAAATATCTTAAGTGCTTTGTTCATGAATATTTACAATTTTATATTAAAATTTTATATTAACATGCTAGCTTATGATGTTCAAAGCTTTTCTCAGACATTTCTTTACTGTTTAAAGTAGAAAGTATTATTTGACACAGAAGAAAATTTGATTCAAGATATTTATACACATTACCTTTGTATAAGCACTGCATATAATACTTTAATGGACGATGTATAAAAATGAATGTGTTTAATCTCATATACATATATGTGTATACACATATATACATGTATATATACAGAGATAAGGATATATATGCATTTAGAAAACTGTTTTGAACACAAGATATTATTATTAGTGTATGTTTGTATATTTTACTAGAATACTATAAGATTTTAGCTATCCTTATAAAACATTTAAATTTTAGCACATATATAAATATAAAATAATAAAGAAACCCATTCAGAGGACTGCAGCACATTTTTTTTCAAGGAACACATTGAAATGATTGGGATGAAGAATTATTTGATATATTACTCAGCAAAAAAATGAAAACAAAATGAAGAGTTCTCTGCTTTCAATGTATCAAAGACATTAAAAGCAGAAAAGCAATAAAATGCTCAGAAGAAATAAAGGGAGCTAGAGTTTGAGCTATGAAAAGCTTTCTAAGGGCACCACCACAAAACAAACATTTTAAGTTTCAAACATTGAAGAATTGGAAAAAATGCTTTGCATAAAAAACGTGGACATCAATTACAGAATACAATGGAACAAAATGTGAAATTTTGTTTTCAGATTTAGCTAACAAGGGCAATAAGTCATTACAGATCTTTTCCTGTTCTTTGACAAAGACACTTGCTCGACCATTTTAATTCCATTAACAAATATTTATTTTCCTAGATGTTAACTACTATTTAGTGTCTAGTGAAAAATATTATCTGTTTTAAAATTATTTGGGGGGTCTAAAGAAAAAACAGGTAGTTTTAATCACACAAGTGACCTTTCAAGTAATTTTTACAAACGCACATGGCAGAGCAGGGGATCTTGCCCATCGAGACAGTCATTTAAGCTACTGGCATTAGCTGCCCTGGTAAGTGTTGGGAAAGCTATTTAAAGGATATTTAGCTTTTCCATTTGAAAAAGAATATGCCTTATCGATTGTTTAATGGTCATCAATTACTTAACAAATATAGTCATAGAGCCAATTAGTGAGCATTGTTTTAATACAAAAGATAACTTTTAAAGACTGCTAAAAAACGCTATGATAAAATAATTAATGACTGACTTAATGTGTTTACCTATTCTTACAAATGGTAAATGGAAGGATGAAGAAAGTATAAAGAATAAAGGGTAATGTAACAATAGTCTGTCATAATGGCGATTATAAAATGCTTATAATGAGAGATGTAATGGAGAGAGTAAACCACATGCAGCGTTCCCTGGAAACATGATGATGAGCAATTTGCATCGCTCTTACTTAATGGCTACGTTACCTACTACGATTTGATTAAATGCATGCCTACCTTTCCTGATCCCTCCATCAGAAGTGCACGTGTAATCACCTGTCGTCAACAGGAAACACGTTTCCCCTCTTCTGTTTTTGTCTCTGGTACTAGAGCGTCTGATGGGGAGCCTTTCTGGAGGTGATAGTGGCGGCTCACTTCCTGTACTGTCGTCACCTGATAACACTGGTCACAGCACCACGCCCATTGACAGACAGTGACGGATGAGGAAATGAGACAGGACAAAGAGTTTACAGCAGATGCCTGTAGTCCAGTCACTCAATATACAGCACACAGTACTCACATGACCGTACTCAGCACAATAAAGAAAATTACACCAAGTAAAATGAAAATGCATTGAAAAAGGGAAGAGTGTTCCTTACAAAATTCTGATTCGTTTTTGGAATCTAATGGATATTGGCTTTCACACAGGTGGTATGAACTCAAAATAAATGCAGTAATAAATTTGGACAAATTTACCTGTAGTTTTGTTACACGATATTCAGACACCGTGAAGGGAAATGATTAACTTAAGAAAAACTCTTGAGTAGTAACTGGCCTTGAAGTTCTTAAGGAGACATGTTTTTCCTACTTTTCTGAAATTCAATGCCCCCCCAAAAAAATTTACTAAACTAATCCCAAAGCATAAGAACTACCATCCCACTTTGAAGACTCGAAATCATTTTGAGCAAAGCACACAGCAAAGATCTCCTGTGTCCGTGAAAGTCTTGTTTACTTCTGCATGCTTGTCAGGAGCTTTCTATATACATGAGCCTGCACACTGGCTTGATGCTACAATGTTGAGTGGAGAAGATGTGTCTGCTTTGACCATGGCTTTCTTAAGGGTTCTGCATAAATACACAGAGAGCAGTGTAACAGCAACAACCTCAGCTAAGTTCCCCCTTTCAGATAAGTATTCTTAATAGTTGTCAGATATGTGCTGATAGAATTTCCAGATGAAATCCCAAATGCATATAAAGATTGCGGATGAAAATTTTAAACAGCAGATTCATCTCCAGTCACACTTCTTTCAGTTTTCTGTTTGCCTCATAAAAATTTTCAGAAGCTAAGGGGACCTTGCTTCTAAATGAGACATGAGATCATCAGCGGTAATTATTTTTTCATATAAGAAATAGTTAAGGGGGGCTGGGGAGATGGTTCAGCGGTTAAGAGCACTGGCTGCTCTTCCAGAGGTCCTGAGTTCA
>LOEQ01002014.1:231467-245543 GCA_001685075.1 Bramus lutescens | reverse complement strand
CCGTGCGGGAGCTGGGCTGGACGAAAAGCAGGCCCGCTCCCCTCATTACTACATTCCCTTATCTCTTCCCTCCAGACCCTTTCATGCCCCTCCCTTACTCGCTCCTAAATTCATGGTCTCTTTACATTGATTGGTATTGCTACATACATACAAATAAATATATAAATACAATCTGCTGAATCTGTTCAGTGAAAATAAATTCCCAATTTTATAAGATGTTTTTTAAGTAATGGTATTTTTAACTTTTAATTATTTCACATGACCATATTAATTTTTTTCACTTACCCAGGAGGTTTTACACTTCTTTAAAATTGTAATTTTATTATGGTCAAAAGGTAACACAAAATACCAAGCTCCTCTCAAACTTATCAATTAAAATTACTTTCACATTTTAAAATCTGCATTCTCATTTACACCAATAAGAATAATTTTACAAAAGAAAAGCAAGCTATAAAAAGCCTCATGTTGAAACCCTCTCACTTCCATGATATTGCCCGAGCCTTTGGGAGTGTGATTCTGATGTTCCGTTTAGGGTTGAGGTCTCCAGAGCCACCTGTTCTCGGCTTTTGAATCAGTCAATGAGTCTGTGTACTAACTACAGCTCACCACAGAGAAGCTTCTCTGACCTGGGGAGGAGTGCAATACTAACCCCATTGGGCATGAACATAAATATTTAGAAAACAGTTTCACATCAGCATTTAGTAAAACAATAGCAGTTGTATTGCTGCTAATACACATATTACAACTACTCTTAATAGATTCTCCCAAGGCCCTGTGGCCTCCCCAGTTATGGGCTTCCCAGAGTTACAATATCAGGCCTCAAAAAGTTGTTGGTGACCTACATAATGTCACTAAACCATTGCACAAAATGAGCACATCTTGCCTAATGGATCAGCATTGTAACATGTTGAGATCATTGATAATTTGTCTCACAATATACCCCACTAATAGTCCACATAGAACATTCCAGCACTAAGAACTGAGGAAATTTCCCCAGTCAGTTCTAGGTTGATTTCTCCAGGTCCTGCAGTCCAAGTGGGTGGTATCTTTGGTAAAAAGTGTTTTGCCCCATCATTATAGTTCATTGGCAATAGTTTGTATTCCTCCTTGAGGAATGAGTAAACAATAGGATTTCTTAACCAATAACCCATAGTACCAGTACACTCACAAACACATGGCAGACATGATGACTTGTGTAAGACCTGTGTAAGATCAAGCCAGTAAGTATTCCAGCAGGGATGGGGAGAGCATATAACTCCCACCACTACCTAAGGACAATTCATGATTGCTAAGGAAGTCTTCTATTGCTGTGAGAGATATCAAGACTAAACAAAACCTAGGGAAAAGTGTTCATTTGACTTAGACTTCCAGGTCAGAGTCCATTATTTAGGAACGAGGATACAAGAATTCAAGTCTTAAAACAGAACACTGCTTGCTGGCTCAAGCTTAGATAATTTTAGACTAAAAAGCTTGATTTCCAGAAAATCAAAGGAGATAATAGATTTGAAGACTAAGAGATTAACAGCCATAAACACCAGAAAGGCAGTGAAGGGAACTTAAAAATGGGTCTTCAGACTTGGGAATGGGAAGTCGTGTATAACTATTCCTTTACTATGTTGATTATAGGTGGAATTTCTCTTTGTGAGAGGGTTAATCCAGAACCAACTCGCAATAGCTCCAGACTACGATGTGAAGGACTCACTGTTCATCCCCAATTCATCAGTGTGAAGAGTGAAGTCAAGGCCAAACCTTAAGGAATGGCACAAATGAAGGGAGGATGATTTGTCTTTGATGGATTTGGTCCTTTGTCTGAAGGAAGATGTCAGTGGGAGGGAGGAGCTTGGGCATCCAAAAGAAGGCATACATCTCTGAAAATACCTCAAAAAAAGAGATTTTTGAAACAAAAAAAGCCTTTGAAATAGGTCAAATAGCTGAAATATGATTTTGTTTTCATGGAATCAAATTGATTTTCATTCAAGGCATAGCATGTTGTTTCTACTGAAAATTTCTGAAGGGCTAAAGTTAAAATGTGTAATAAATGCTTTGGAATAATTTCTGTGGACAAAGTTTGGAAGTTTAAAGAAGTCTTACTTCAGTTCTTCACATTCTAGCACAAGTGGGCTCAAATGACCATTATTTATTATTGACTATTCAATCAAAGGGAAGAAATACTTGAACTGGATAGGCAGATCAAGAAAACAAAAAGACATGATCTTCCACACCATCAGCCTCAAGTGCAAGCTTCTGGGAAAGTTCATAAGTTTTTGAGATTAATGAAAGTTTGAATAAATCTGGTGTCATCTCCATGTTTCAGCTGTACTACCCACACAGTGCAGAGTCTAGGAAGACCCAGCAGAATGGTTTTCACTCTCATAGGCAGTTTATAAGACAATAAAGTCAACTTCACTACCCTCATCATTAAAGTAATAATTATAGAGCTAAGGAAAGCACTCAATAGTTTAAAGTGCTATTTAAACAAAAGGACCTGAGTTTCATCCCCAGAACACACCTAAGAAGTTGGGTGTGGCATTACACAACTACAACCTCACCTTTGGGAGGAAAAAGTGATGAATCCAGGGGAACTTTGGCCAGCCAGTCACACCATCTGGTAAACTCAAGATTCAAATAAAGACTTTGTCTCAAAAGCTAAGGTGGAGAGTGGCAGAGAAAGAAACATGGTCCTTCCTGTACGTGCATATATATCACACAGACAAAATATTAATAATCATCATCATAACAAGTGGGACAAACATGGTTATCTTGGGTGGAACTACATTGATTTGTGCACAGAAATGTGGAAATAACCAGCAGCTAAGTTACATGTCAATCAGACTGTAATTAATGTTAAGATAAGAATATTCTGGATGGCTAGAGTTTGCCAGGAGAGAATACATTTTGATGCTGCATTTCTACTGACACATAGCTACTCTAAACTCAAGCAAAGAGCTAAATATTGAAAAGGCAGACGCTTTCAAAAATTAACTATGTTGGAAAGAACATCACCATCCTAACAAATGTGTTGCTAATTCATTTTGACTGTCAAGCTGAAATGTGCACAATAGAATTCAGAATAAATACTATTCACATTTTCTTCTTTGAATGTATATGGAGCTTATTACAAAAAGATTTTAATATATACAACACATAGGTATTAGGAGATTCATACATATAAGAAAACCATAGGTAGTCCTGGTTTTACTGGATACACACTTCTCAAGAGAGAATCATCTCACATTTATTCCGAAATAACAGTACTAAAAATAAGAATATGTGCAGAAATGCATAGACTACATAATTTATCTACAAATGTTACAGTATTGATGTATTTGCATTGAGTATAAAGAAAATAACTTTATTAATTATAAATATAACTAAAACAGTATGAGAAATAAATAGAATGCAGCCTTTTTTGAAAAGAATTATTTTAATTTAAAACTCTAAAGTATACTCATGGGACACTTGAATGCACCCACACCAAGTCAATATGCAAACCTGCCATAAAATTAATAGTTAAATTTCTAAGCTCGAGGCATGTGTTTTACAATAGCTCTTATTACGCTCAGAACTTTCTTTCACATTTGCATGATTTCCATTTAAGTTGATTATGTGTCTGCCAATGATAATCTATCATCCTCCGAAGTTTTAGTAGATTTCGTATGTTTTTGGAGGGGTGTGGGTGGGTGGGTGTACAGGTACGTGTATGCAGTGCTACACATGGAGGGCAGAGAATAACCTGGAGGGAGTTGGCTGTTTCTTTCCACCATACAGGTCCCAGGGATAAAATTCAGGTGGTCAGGCTTGGCAGCAGGTGCCATTAGGCACTGAGGAATCTCACCTGATAGTGTAAAGGCATTGCATCATGCCAGGCAGGGTCCCTTCTAACATAAACTTTGACAGCACTTGAAAAAGAAGATAGAAAGCAAACATCATAGTCTTGTACGCTTATCGTAGTGGGGATCAATAAATGGTTTCCTATTCTCCTTCTTAGACTTAACTGCCTTATGAGTCTGGCCTAGAAAGCATCCTGTTACTTCCGCTGCACTTTATAAGGTAAACAATCCAGGAGACCACTTACTTTCTCTTGTAATCTTAAATGGGCACCTTCATAATCTTAAGTGGTTATGGACAGAGTTTATTCTCATTGATAAATATCCCATGCACAGTGCATAATGTGTCCATTTTCAAAGAATGTGGTAGCAACAAGCTATGCTTTTTACTAAAACTATACACAACTCACCAAAATCTACTGAATCAGCAGACACCGTAGAATGTTGTATTTCTCCATCCTTTAGCATAAATAATAGCTGAACATCTATGGAAGCAAAGGCTCACTAGTAGAACAGAAGATGTAAAATGCTAGCTTGGTATTAAAACATAAATCTGTTGGTGCAAAGGCAGTAGCTGTGAAGCAGCATGCTATGGTTGGTCTTTCTGCTGCTCAGTTGCTGTCCATTGTATCTGTTCCTATCTGTGACCAAACATTACTTGACTGACGTAGAGAATTCAAGATCTTGACAGTGTCAAGCACTGTGGTAAGATAATTGTGAGATCTAATTTTATCATCTGCTAAATTGATTTGGATAAGAAAGTTTAAAAGATACTAACCTCTACTGCTAAATCCAAAGTATGTGATATGAACTAATCTTAAAAGAAATAAGATGAAAGAATGGGATTTTTCCTCTATAACATTAAATAAAAGAGAAATAGGACATATATCTGAGCCGTTGAAGAGAGCTTTTGTTTAAATGCAGATGTTTTGGATATCGTATTATTGCTATGTTGCTGAAGTCTTGACAACAGAGAATATTTGGGAAACCCAAAAGATCTGAGATATATAAAGAGTTAAAAAGGAAAACAGACAGGAAAAATCAAGTAAAACCTGTGTACAGGAGATTATTTGTTATTAGCCTTTCAAGAACACTTCTGTAGAACTTGAAGTTTTCTTGCCAACTCACAGAGTGTCTGGGAAGAACAACCTTAACTTGAAATTTTCTTTCCATTCTCAGTTTGAGTCAAACTTTAAAACTATTTCAGTAAAGATTTTTTTAACTGAAGATCATGAATTGGCTTTTATCTGGCATTATCTTAAGACACAACTCTGTCAAAATTAACAAATATTTATAGCTTGCAGACTATTGAGTGATGTGGGATTCTCCTCTGTAATGCTGTGAATATCATTGGTTAACAAAGGAACTACTTTGGGCCTATGGCAGAGATATAGGGGAACAGAGCTAAGCAAGGAAAACTAAATTGAATGCTGGGAAAAAGGAGGTAGAGTCAGAGAGAAGCCATGTAGTCCTGCCAGAGCCAGACAAGACTTTAGCCAGTAAGCCATAGCCACATGGCAATACACAGATTAATGGAAATGGGTTAAATTAAGATGTAAGAGCTAGCCAATAAGAATCTAGAGCTAATGGGCCAAGCAGTGATTTAATTAATGCAGTTTCTGAGTGGTTATTTCAGGACTGAGCTGCTGAGCAGCCAGGGACAAACAAACAGCCCTCTCTATAACAACTGAGGATTTCGGGATTTCTTAATGAGAGTTTCAGCTGATGTAGGAAGAATGGTGACCTAGGCTCCATCCCCACTGAGGTGCTGCTGTTGTTCCCCCCCGTTATCAGCTCCAGGTATGTAATGTCTGTATGCATCTCTAAACTGCCTTGAAACAAGTGTTACTACACTAATAACAAAATACTGACAGTGATTTAAGCAAGAGTTTTAAAATATTAATTTAACTGGCATATAAATTATTGGTTGTCTGAATTTTGGTGAAAAGAAATTTTGATTCTCATTGAGAATTTCATGCTTTAAAAGTAAATGAGGATTCCACCATCAGTTTTTGAGCCCAGATTTTTGTAATTTTGTGTGCATGCTAGTGTTTTTAGCTACATGAGATTAGTATTAAGCTAATCTTAAATATATCAATATGAAAAATGTCTGAACATGTTTAAAATTTTCTTCTCTCAGTTGCAATGTTAAAGGAATTTCAGATCAGATAGATATAGATGATCTTATTTAGAATGTTTTGTTTTGTTTTTTCTTAAAATATTCTGTACATTTAGAAAGACTCTGCCTAAATTTAGGAGGCTGTGAATTATTCATTCAAACTATGTACAATTAAACTATCTTTTTAAAGAGGGAGACTATCATATTCCAAAAATACAGATAGAAGACTTTTTAATGTCTTTACCAATAAGCCATAGAAGAAATTTAATATTCCAGAGCATATTAATTTTGTTCTGTCTAGAGTCTAGATAATAATTATGCTTAAAATATTACTATGCCTTACAATTTATATTCCTAGCTCAATTGATCTAAATAAAGCTAAATATATTTAGCCTCATAAAAATGTTTGCTTTGTAATGAAGTAGTCTTTAGAGTTATGTCAATTTGACACAGTGCAGACATTGACCATTAGTTAATCCTTCTCTTTGATAGCTTTGTATATTGCCTGTCTTTTGAAAAACCAACTATTATGAGAAAGATTTGGCCATCTAAGAGCCAAAGAAGAGAATTAGGTTGATGGCTAATTAAGATGGTACTTTAGTTTTGATTGCTTCATGGAACTATTTTTATACAAAGCTCACACATTCTGCTATAGTTCTTGTCACCAAGGAGATAGACAGCAAATCACCCAGGGCTACTTACGAACTCCCTACAGGTAAAATTCCTATTGAGATTCTTTAAAACTCTTCAGTGTTTGTTCCCGGGATGGACAGTACAAGGAACACATAGCCAGATTTGGAACCATGCAAGGAGGGAAGAGGAATGGTGAGGTATCAGGTTCCAAGTTCCCCTCCTGGGATGTTCATCCTGATAATCAAACTTGCATGAAGGTTTTACTATTGATCATGTCTACTCTTCTTTGTCTTTGTGGATAGTCAGCAATATATCTAGTTACTGCAAGGCAAACAAAAGTTCCTCAGCTCACATTTGTTAATCCTAAATTGGAATTTAATCTTGGTCTGTTGCTGATATCCTTTGGGTCATGTACACAATTCAAGATTGGGACATGATCTTGCATATCTCTTCCAAATTTAAGGTTTTATGTCTTGAATAAAGTCAGAGCACTGCTTATCCTTATTGATTTAATAAACATTTAGGGTCTTTCAAATATCACAGGAACCACTGAAACTACAAAGACATATATAATACATCCTTTGTCCTCACAAAGTCAGAAATGCTAGTTCAGGAAGGCAGGTAACTCAGTCCCCAGGTAAGTGATAAGTGTTGTGTCACTAAGGAAATCATTTTCCCTAAGGAGGGACAATAAGAGTCTAATCCAGATGACAACACAGGATTACCAAATAGGATCAAGAATCAGATTATCGAAGGAGAAACCTACGTCCAGAGAAGAAAAGAGGGAAAGGAAAAGTAAAACACAGAAGAATGTGTTGTTGATTGAAAGTTTTGTTTAAAAAATAAAACTATAAATTAGAAGTTATTGTTGATGTCGCTGAAAGTAGATGCATTAGGAAGAGGAGACAGTGGATAAAGGCACCAGTTGTCAAACACAGCAAGCTGTGCTTGATCCTCAGACCCGCCTGTTAAAAGGAGAGTGCCAAACTCTGCATGATGTTCTCTGACTTCCATGAGTACATCGTTGCATCCACACATGTACACACATGTGCTTACACTCATAAATAAACAAATGTGAAATTACTGAATAAAAGCTTGTCAGTGTTAATGAAAAAACACCCAACCTTCTTCTTACAGCAAGATGCAAGGTCTGTGGAAGAGGCTGATAGGATCAAACCTCTCCGTTGAAACTCCAAAAAAACGTGGAATGACTATACATTTCTCTTCTTGTTTCACCCACCTTTCTCAACTTACATCTGAGAAAACCAAGCAGGTGATTAAGTTTTGCTCCAACAAAGGGATGCCATGATTCTTTTTAACATCACTCCAAAAAAAAAAAACTTTGGCATCTGAACAGTCTTAATTCCTTGATGAGGAAATAGAAGTCTCCCACTATTATAACCAGGTCTATTGCTCAAAATTCTTCCAGCCTTATAGTTGAAAATTAGCAGATGTATTAATAAATACATATTATTTAGACTCATGATAGATCTCTTGACCTGAGTGTTGACCCTCTAGATTTGGAACCTGGATGCAATCTTACCTAAAATACATAAGTGAGAGGCCAGATAACAGCCATACTCACGATAGCTTTTAATAAGCACATCTGTGGAGAAGCAGAGTACAGGATCTTCTCCAACATCCGTTCACAATGTCTTCTGCCTAGCAGAGAGTGGGGCTGCAATAGATTGATTAGTTCCCATCTAACATGGCTCTGATAATCCTTGCCCTTGGCCTGTAAAAAAGACCAGTTCAAACTATAAAAACTGCCGAATAATCCAGTTCTCAGACTGCTGATTCAAGAGGGTTCAGCTAACACTTTCTCATTTCCCGTTTCTCCTCTTCCAACCCTCACTTTCTCATTTCTTGCATATATAAACATTAAGCCACTCACTCACGCACACAGGCACACCCATGCACGCACACATATCCAAGAATAACTTTACGAAAGCCACACAGATAGAAGGCCTGGGACTGGGATATACATAAACATTTTCCTCTTACCTTTTTGAAACAGAATTACAAATATTAAAAGGCTCAAGTCATATAACTGGGAAGGCCTTGGAGTCCTGGTACTCCAGAGGAAATGCAGGGAATTGCTATAACTCCAAGGCTAGGCTGGGAGGCATAGTGAGTCACAAACGGTCTTGGCCTACATAGTGAAAGTACTTTAAAAAACCCTCAAGACAAACAAGAGAATGAGTGTTCAACACCAGGGGTTATTCTTGAACAGTACCAGAGCTATTTATACAGAGAGCTTTCAATCAACTTACCATTCAGCACAATAAAACGAGCATTGCTGTTGATGATGATGCTGTTGTTGTTATTATTATTAGCTACTGCCAGTATTTTAGTTATGACTGACAATCCAAAGTGCATGATTCTTAGTGTTATCTTTCTCAATAATGATACCTATGGCTGCTTTTAGCAAGAAATCTATTGGCTTGCTAATTGTTGGTCTTCAATTACTTTTTTCCAGCTAAATGTAACATATCCCTCTCTAATATTGTACAAACATCATTTATTTTCTCCTATTAAAATGAGTGTGCTTTTATTTCTAGTTAAAATTAATTTTAAAAGTAAGCTGATTAATAAACATAAATTCATATATTTACAAAATTCCATTTGACCAACTTTCAGTAACAGATTTGCAATGTCACAAAGTACCTGTTACTATCATTATCATTTTCAGGAAAAACAAGGCATCTTGAGCTTCATTATTAAGGAATGCAACCAGTTATGTATGGTAGCCACAGTGAAATCAATCTGTTTCAAAAGATTTAACAACAGTCTGCATTTACAGGTTTGAATGATGCATATAAATTGCCTCCTATGCTTGCTTATTTCAGTAACATCATATCACAGTCTGATCAGATTTAATATTTTCTGATGGGATATTCCATACATCCTGCTAACTGTAATTGAGAAACAAGGTAAGACTTTTGGTGCAACTTGGCTCCTTGGTATTGCTCATATGTTCCTTTATTATTTTGCTCATGGTAACACTGAGGGACAAAAATTTCATCTCCTCAAAGAGGATTCCAAAATACACCTTAATTTGTAACAATGGACCTGTCACCCTTCTTAAAATAATCATGGTAGTCATTAGAATCTCAGAAGGGAGGCTTAGGCAATTTAAGACCTTTTCAATGGGTAACAGTCTTTGTTAGAATATCTAAGTAATAACAGGATAAGGCCTTCAAAGTACATGACAAAAGATGTGTTTCCAGGGGAAAATTAACTGACTCCTACTTCTACCACAGCGATGATATAAGGAGGAAGAAGAGCAGAACATTTAGAAAAACAGCATACAGGAGTCTCCAAAGAAGAATGATGCTAGAAAAAGACTCAATGCCGTACTCTCAGTTAAGTCCTGAGCTTCACGGGAAAGCCAGCCATTATCACCAGATCTCCTTCCCAGCTCACAAATCAAATCCTCTGGACACATTACATCCACCATTTTGTTTTCATGACTCAAGTCCTTATTCTTATACCTCTTTTACTGTGTGGATAACTTGAACAAAATAGAATCCATTCAGTCCCTTTTCATTCACCACGAATATAATATTCATTACAGAGATTTTGGTCAACAGCATCCCACCACAAGCTGTACATGCAGGAAGAAAGTATTCTAAACCAAGACTAGAGAATTCAGGGTTTTTTTTTTTAAGGTGGTTTCCCTAAAGAAACTGACTTTCAATCCGCCATCAGCCAACAGCTTCTCACCTAGAGGTGTGTCTTTCTTACGTGGCTCAAAGAATTAAGCAAAAAGGAATTACTGGATGGCATTGCAATAATTCTTTTGCAGAGGTTCCAAACCTGTGGAATGTGACCCCTTTGGAGGGGGCAAACGACCTTATCACAGGGGATCACATAGCAAATACCCTGCATATCAGATGCTTACATTATGATTCATAACAGTTGCAAAATTACAGCTATGAAGTTGCTAAAAAATAACTTCATAATTGGGGGGGTCACCACAACATGAGGAACTGTGTTAAAGGGTTGCAACATTAAGAAGGTTGAGAACCAATGCCTTAAAGGGTCACTTTGCTACAAAAAAAGGCATTTTCTTTTAACTGAGCTAATGTTCAGTGAGTCAATAATTTGATCATTGCTGGATAATTTTCTATAAACTCTATATACATGGGATTTTCAAGTAAAAACCACTGATAAAGTTTTAAAGTATATTTCTTTACTTCAATTGTATAGGCAAGTATTAAAAATAGAAGCAATATTTTAATGTTAGAAGTCAAGATGGGATTAGGATCTCATTGAAAATAAAATTGCTTGTTTTTACTCAGTTTCCAGAAGAGTCTACCATGTTCTAGGTTTTTTATGTGACAAAATTTGTTCTATTGTAAATACACAAGAGTGGGAGTGTGTCACATCACACTTATGCACACTCCTCCATGAAAAAAAACTCCTAGGCATGAAGTAAGATTAATAGATAATCTTTAAAATAAAACATCAGCATAGGGTGCCTGGAGATTTACTCTGGGGTTCACTCATTGGGCATGAAGTCTCCCTGCCATTGATTAAAATGGTGCATTAAAATTTCTATTTCGGAAGAAAAAATTTGGCTATGAAAAACATCTAAAATCTTGAGATTTTAAAAAGAATAGTTTTAATTGTAATTAGCATAATTGTGGACAAAAGAGATGAATGAATGGATAGGCAGGTGAAAAAAACTAAATGAAATCATTTTGTCATATCCAAGTAGGCAAGATCATAGACATCTGTACATGCAGACACTTGAACACTTCTTGATCACGGGAATTTCCCACATCACAAATCTTAGCACATATATATGCAAACTGGGTCAATACTACTAGATTTCTCAGTAAAAATAAAAATAAATCAGTCACTGGGGATCAAAGCTTTGAATATTTCTAAGGATTCAATTGGTGAGCTAATGTCTGCTGTTCTTTGGATCAATGTTTTAATGTAAAATCAGCAAATCATCAAACGTAGAGTAGCTAGCTCCTCTGAGCATTTGTGGAACAAAAAGAGACAAGTGCAGTCTCTCTCCTTGGCATGCCGTGAATGGTGCAGGGGCTACGCTTCCCTGCTCTTGTCTAAGGCCTTTCCACAGAGCACAAGCAGTAAGAATAAAGTGGGCCATGGAGGAGCCTGAGCCGGCCACGGTCCTTCAGCAAAGCTTTCTTTCACCAAGTTTGATTTTCCACCAAAGTGTTCTTTTTAGCTTCCAAATACATCGACTTTGCTTTTCCTATTAACATCTTTGGTCTCATGATAATCTCTGCTGGGGAAAAAAAAAGAACTTAAAATTTATTGTTCCAAAGTAATAGAATTTCATTGAAAATATTTTTCTACTGCTAATTTAAAAGCTTGCTAAGGCAAAGCAGACGCTAGTCTCAAATAAGCCTTGTTTGGGGACAGAATGCAAGAAACAGCGGGCCCCTCATTCTGTAACAGTAGAATCATCTCCTCAGTTCCCAGGTACTTTTTCTTTATTTAACAAGAATCTCATAATAATGTCTTATTCCTGGAACTGTATTATAAGTATCTTAGGAAAACTTTATGTAACAGGTATATCAATATGTTTCAATAACCAAGATTTTTTTGTCATATGCAATCTTCATGCTTTTTAGAGTTCCTAATCAATACGTTGTTAAACTGGTAGTACAATCTCCACACCCAATGTATTTGCTGCTACTTTTAATCATTCATGTTGACCTTAGAAGTCCCTTTGGCTGAGGGAGACACAATAAAACATCATAATGAGACCAACCTCAAAACCTTTGTTCTACAGATTTACAGCTCTCTCTTAAAATAATAATTTGGTTGCAGGGGATAGTTGGCTAAATATTTTATCTACAAACAGCTTGATTCACATCTTGCAATAAATTTTTTCAGCTCTCTGGGAAAATGTTAGCAATAAAATTTTCCAACTCAGTTAACAGTCATGCTTATATGATAGTTTGAAAATATAAGCAGAATATAAGTACGTTTTTGTACTTCAGAAAAGAGAATTGTAAATGCTTTAGTGGAAACATGTATAAATTGAAAATCATGGTGTGCATCTGCTAAGTTTAGACAGCCTTTATCAGCAGACATTATCTGGTAAAGTGATTGATTGGCACCTAGAAGTTCATTCAAACCACAAAGTCAATCTTTTACAGGTTTTTCTGCTAGTTTCTAGTATCCAGTGTCTTTAAAACACGTACTTAAAAAACTTAAAGAGAATTTCAGGTTCTTAACTGTATGAGCATCCCTTAATTCTGTTTAAGCTTGAGCAAATGGCCTTTGCGCTGTTTTGTTTTTGCTTTTTGAACATGAAAAACATGTAGATACTTATTTCTTACTTATTTCTCACAGACTCAATGTGAAGATCAGTTAAAGCATTGCTTGTGGAAAACACTAAAAATGCTATATAAATATTGAGTACTACAATTTTGTGATACCATGGTTATTGAACGTTTTCAATCTTGAAACCTGAAGATACAGTCCAAGGTGCTGCAATTGTCTGTAAACACCTAGTAATAAATTATAATAATGGCAATAAATGCAATTTCATGTTATAGAATACAAATGGGAGAGAAATTCTTTTTTCCATTAAAGTCTTTTATTCCATAATGCTTTATTTTTTATTTTTTTGTTAAAAATTTCCACCTACTCCCCTCCTCCCATTTCCCTACCCCTCCCCCCCTCCCCCTTCCCCTCCCTTTCCAGTCCAAAGAGCAGTGAGGGTTNTCTCAGTCAGCCCTCATTGTCAGCCACATTCAGAGAGTCTGGTTTGATTACATGGGGAGAGAAATTCTACACCCAATCTTGCAACTACTTCGACCACCAATCTTTTGTACTAAAAGTTAAGTCTTCTTTATACAAAAACCATGGGAAAATATAATCAATAGCATTCTTGACAAGTATATTAAGTACTTCCAGGCTGAATTATATATCATACACTACACTACATGGCAGATAATTTACAAGTTAGTTTTATACAATGATATCATGCTAATTTTATAACAATCCTTGAATTGAGTCTGATTTTAATTAACTCAGGGATAGAAAAATCCCATCTCTGGTATGTTCAAAAATGAAGTCAAGTGACTCTTATTTTCTAGAATTTCTATCCATGTTTTCTATTTTTGTATATCAACATGTCATGAATATTTATTTTTATCACTGACATAAATATGACAAATATTACCCTTATTTAATGGGTCTTGAAACCTCTGGAAAGGAGAAATACTGGTCAGGCCTAAGGAAAGGCATATCCACATATGATCAAGGGTATCACCCATGTATGGGAAGATGGTATCAGACAGTAGGTAGATAATTAAAGTTCATCATGGCCTTTGCTGAACAGTATGACAAATAAAACTTTTAACATCTGAAGTAAAATAAAAATAAAATAAGCATCCTTAAGATGGTGGGGACATAGATCTGCCATAGAGCATTTGCTTAGGATGTGCAAGATCCTATGTTCAACTCCCATCGCTGCAATAATAATAATAATAATAATAATAA
>LOEQ01002014.1:221327-231459 GCA_001685075.1 Bramus lutescens | reverse complement strand
AATAATAATAAGAAGAAGAAGAAGAAGAAGAAGAAGAAGAAGAAGAAGAAGAAGGATAATAAAGACAACAGTAATAGTTGTTATAACATCAGGAAAAGTTACATTTATAACCTTTGTGGTAAGGGTTACTATTTTTAAATTATAAAGAATGCTCTTTAAAATAAATTAATGCTATTTTAGTTACAATATGAGTTGCACAATACAAGAAATGAATCTTCAAGGGCTTAAGCACAAGGATTCATCATGAATGTTTTAATGCTTAGCTTTATTATTTAGAGAAGTGAATAAATCAAAACAATGTTTGTGAGCCAGTGAGATGGCTCAGAGAGTAAAGGTGTTTACACCAAGCCTAATTACTTGGGTTCAATCCTAGAAACCAACACTGAAAAGATAGAATAGAATCTTATAATTAGTCTTCTGGCCTTCACACATATTATAGCATGGGCGCATGCACACACACGCGCGTGCGCACACACACACAAACACACACTACATAAATAAATAAGTGCAAAGTAAAAAGAATTTGCAAAATACTTTTATGAATCAGGTCCACATGTATATCAATGATGATAAAATTCAGGGAAGTGTATTCCTGTTTGAGTAATAAACTATTACTAAATTATAGATTAATAGAATTTCAAAATTAAAAAGATAAATTCTACTTCATCATAAAATCTTTCAAAAACAAACTTATCAATCACAGATGTGTAAAGCAAAGAGAGCCACAGAATGTCCACCAGGATGCTGCTGTCAATGACAAAATGAATAAGCAACTTCTACAACTCTACACCCATGTAGTGAAGGATAGCAGATAAACCCAGGGGCATTCAAAGCTTGAATTACTGTGAACAAAATAAGATGATATTTAGAAAGATATTTAATGATATTACAACTCACATTTCTAAAGAATATTGAAGATGATTCTATTTGAGTTTAAGAACTGCATATGCTTCGTGGTTGCATTTAAGAATGACTATATAGAGAGATATTAATAAGGATAGACATGAGATACAAATAGAAAAAGAGACAGAGACAAGCATGTTGCTCAGGTAGAACTGGAGATAATGATAGAGCAAGAGGTGTGTGCAGAGAATAGCAAAATACATCTGCAAAGACATAAAACACAATCATGTTTATCAAAATTTAGAGATGGTTATATATAGGTAGTAAAGATTAGAAAAGCTCTATCTGTTGATTACTTCAAAACTGTCCAAAATTCCATCATTTTTTTAAAGTAAACTGAATCATAATTTTACCAAAGTGGTTGCCTCTCCTTTTTCCTCTTAGCCATTTTAGTATACAAGAAGAAAACTAATTGCCTTGAGTCACCTCTAGTTGCAATTTATTAACTGCATTAATAGTTAGCTAGACAATATTAAAGATAAACTTTTGGAGAAAAACTGCTAACCCTGTCAAGAATATAGCTTAACTTGATCTTTTCAACAGTATGAGACTGAAGCTAATAAGAACAATAAAGCAAAGGTCATGATGGCAGAAGCCAGCAGAGCTGGAAAAGAACTTTTAGACATTTCCAGAAACTCATAACCTCTGATTCTTCATCTGTAAAACTCCACTAGAAACAACCTCTCCTATCTTAATAATATATTTGAATACTGACTTTGACATATATGAATCTATGGTTTGCATAAATAAGCATTAGAGTTTAATTAAATTATACAAAAATTGGAAAATTGGCAACTCATTTTTTGTATTTATAATACATATTAAATTATTTAAATACAAATAAGTCAGATCTCTCTCATGTCCATATATATTTAGTCTATATAATTTGGGATTCAATAGACTAGCTATGGTGGTCATCGCCAGTCTTCAAGGATAAGAGATATATTCAGTTCACCTTCAAATAAAAATAGATTCCCTTATAAAGCATATTCTATTACATATATATACTATATAATATAAACATAAATCATTTATATATGTATACACTGTATTTGTAATAGACATGTACAGAGATAGATAATATGGGTACCAATCAATAAGTTAAAAATATGAGAATTTTCTATTTTCCATATCAAGTAGAAGAACATTAATGAAACATTATATTCTACTAATGTGAATGCACTAGCAAACTGGCATTGAATCACTATAACCTATATGTTTACGATATGTGCTACGTTCAAAGGCATTTTGACGATTTATACTTCATTGACACAGTTTTTCTATGAAAAACCTAATCATATATGTTCTACTGCCAAGATCTCTGCTAACCCACTAATGATTCAAGAACAAGCAGTTCTCAGTGAGACCGTGGCTTTGCAGAACCTAGAACGTGAGGAGAAGCACTTGGAAACACTAACTAAAGCTCCCTGGAAGACGTGAACGGCCCAATGAAAGAACATCTTAAAATGTCAGACTATTTTCCCCTCACGGCAACCTTCTGAGCTAAGAAGGTTGTTATGTGCCTGAATTGAAGCTACTATTAGCATAAGGGATGTAGAATGGTTTCTCTAAGGCCTCAGAGCTAATTGGAAAGAAAGAGAATGAAGAGCCTCATCTCAGCCACTCGCAGTACTTGGCATTTCCTCCAATTAATCAACACAATGTTCTAAAAGTTTCTGCTTACAAATACTGGAGGGGGTGAGAAAGAACAGGTGCACATCCATACACTGAGAGGATTGATACAGGCAACACTCAAATTGAAAACATGAGGATGTGATATTCCCCATATTAAGCAGGACACTGATGTATTATTTATTTTAGGTGGGCAGAGCCGTGTGTACTGTTTGTTGTACCTCTGCTTGATGGTGATTTCAGCAATGTTGAAATCTCCAATGGTCTTGGGAAGACATAATACATTTTCAAATGTGTTTAGTTTCTCAAATGCTTTCCTTATTTCAAGGAATAAATTTTTTTTTCTGTTTCCACAGCTTCCTTTCCATTTGCCCGCATCAAATATCATGCAACTCGGTCTCGGAGAATCTTTTGGCCAGTGCAAGATAGTTCGCAGGTCCAACCAGTGGGTGTGCAGTACTGAAAACCCAGAAAACCACAGCTAGAGCTAGGAAAGTTGCACCAACAGTGTATACCTTTGTATTCTAATTCAATATCCTTTGCAAATATCATCTACATTGGTATCACTAGGTCATGTACGTCAACAGTTCTGATGGCTCCTTCCTCCTTAAATTGACCATTGCCTTTGTAACAGAGTCCTGTTTCATTACAAGCATTACTTCCAGAAGCAAATGTGCCCAGTAATGGAAGAGTAGCCATTAGTCTGACAGACTTCAATTCACATCTGGTAATGACATTTACCAACTATGTGCCACAAACAAGATATTTACACTCATCTGCCAATGGAAATTTTCAAAGTTACTGGCCTAACACATTCATTATGAGGCTTAAATGAGGACACATATATGTTTAACACAGGGTCAAGACAAGTGCAAAATAAAATTTACCAAATTATAGAAAGATTAAGTCCTTTATTAAGGGCTCAATGAAGATTATTTTTTTCTTCCATTAAATAAGGACAAAACTAACCTATCTCATAAATTATGGGGCTCTATGAGGTCCTGCATTATATATACTTGTCTTGGTATCTACTTGAAATATGAGCTTAATAAGTGTGAACTCAGTATTCTATGTAGATACCAAGTTAGAAGCTCTTGCAAACCCCACATGACTATTATAATTAACTAAAACTTCTATTGTAAAAACAGTATGAACTGGGACACTTAGAGTTCCTGAACACCATGGCTGGTACAGAGTGTGAGCAGCCAAAAGTCTGTCTGTCCATTGAAGTCACTGTTATGGCTCCTGTTACCTCAAAAGTATCAAAGTTGGATGATAAGTTTTATCATCATTCTATAAGTACACCATAAAGGTCTTTGTCACTGCCCAAATACTAGCAAGTTTTCCCACAGCAATTCCCACTGGGGTTTTTGTTTTCACAGGTTTGCCTATTGATTATTGATATTTCATGATTCTACTAATATTTGAAAAATGTTTTGAAAAGAGCCATGGAATTACACATATCTTGGTTAAAATGTTAACAATATATAAATATTTCTGTGGCATCTCTTGGATACGACAGAAAAGTTTTAAAAATCAGAATGTGGCATTAAAGGAATTTGAGATGTGTGTGTCTTCTCATTCATGGTGCTTTCTAAGCTAAATTTCTGCCTAGTAACTCAGAGAAACTCAAAGGAAGAATTTCAAATGATGCTTTTAAAAATGCACAGAGTATGAAGCTAGATGTATGATCACATACTTTCGAGCTCAAAACCAATTTGTAAGTTTTCCTTAGCCTGTGTGAATCTAATAAACAACTGCGCTGAATCCCAAACATGAGGGTATCTGAGGCAGAATGCCTTTTGTAGTTAGTTAATACTGTCTACTTACCTTTAGGAGGAAATATTGTTCTTCCTAAAGAAGAAACACAGAAGCCACGGGAAGAAAACCCAAAATCAGCTTTAAATCTTAAGTTGATCAGAATTGTAATGATCAGAAACTAATTCTAGAAAATAGATTGCGACCCCCCACAAACTAAGGGTAAATAATTATGCTCATATGTAAGCATTCTGCTGAAATACATATATGTGTGTTTTTAATTACTAAGGAAGAAATTAAAATAAAGTTAGGCACATGCTATGATTATTTCTCTACTTATAGTCTACCAAACATTACGTGACTGTATAATCCTGATCTAGCACACTAGCAGAATGTGTTTACTCTACAATCAACCTATGCATAAAATTTTATGTCAAGTAAGAAAGTGTAATTACAGCCTCGGCTTTCACCGTTTAATCCTCTGAAATGGATATCTTCTCTTAAAACACTGTGTGTGTGATACTACCATGAAATAGGTCTATAATCTGTCAGTAATTGAATTGCCTGTTCTTTGAATAGTGGTCTCAATTGCAGTGAAGTCAAGCAAAGACAAAACCTAACTATGCTTAAAATATGCCTTATTATTTTGAAACATTGAAAACTATTTTATCTATATGCTTCATTCACATTTATGGGGAATATGCAGCTACAACAAAGTGCAACATTTAACAATTTTCTGTTCAACTAGCTGTATATTTTTTTCTTTATGAATGATAAATTTGGTGAAATTATTTCAATAAGACCCCTCTGAATATAAATATTTTTATCATAAAGTAGTTAAGAATAAAATAAAAGTTAAAGTCATCTTCTCAGCTGCCTTCATTAAACACATATGGATAATGATCACTTACTAAGCTAGGTAGATTTGAAACACTAAAATTTATATCAGGTGGCCTTGCATTAGCTTTGCTGGAAGCTATTTCAGCTTTGTTTTTATTTTTTTATTTTTTTTTAGTAAGCTTAATACCCACTTCAAGGACTTTTGTAAATCTAGAAGCATATATTTTTACAAAAACACAGCTTCATATTACCATAAATAAAGTAGTCTTTTCATGCTTGCCTTGTAAGGGGCTCCAACTGTATTCATCAGCCCTGATACTGCCTCTGTTGGGTAACCCTGTAGACGTTCCAGCACACTGCTCTAAGAAGCTTCTCACTTCAGTCTCCTGATTCCCTTCTCTAGGCTGCCACCCTCTGCAAGGTCACTTCAAAATGAACTTCAAAGGCACATCTCGCCTCTTCGCTGCTTCCTCTCCCTGTTCTTCTCAGGAACCATCAGACCTCGCTTATTGCAACCCAGAGCACGGCTGTCCAAAAGAAATGTTAACATTCCACATTTGCACTGATTAATAAGTAACTATCACCAACGCATGCTTGATGAACAATTCCAGTTTCAATTTTTGAAATATTTGTAAACGATTTTTATCTCTATATTTCATTAATACTTATGGGAAATATGCAACTAAAAGAAGACACAACATTTAACAAGTTTATGCTTAACTTGTTTGATATGCAAGGACACACACATGTACACACACACACACATACACACACACACACTTTTTTCTTCATCTCTACCCTCACTCTCCCTAGTTTATTTATCATTCTGTCACTATAAAGACCCATTCAAATAAAAGCCAAAACAGCCTGTTTGGAGGGAAGATAAGATAGTGAATATGCATGCAAAATGAGATATCAACTGCTTAGTGAAAGTTTAAGAGACTAATCATTGTTTTACCCCGCCCCCACCTAGTGCCCTTCACGGTACCTTTAAATATTGAGACTTTAAGCACTCTTAAAGAACATTTATCAAAATACCTGAATACGACTTCAAGGTCTTTAACCTTTGTGATTGTTGATCCCTCAACCTATGAAACAGTATTTTCTTTCAGTCATAACTCAAAAGTCCAAATGAAAATCTATAACAAATTGTTCATGTTAATCTCATCAACACCATCATCATGATTGTGGACTTTCATTGGATCATATCCTCCATGTCTCCAGTTGTGTTCTCCAAGTTGTCCACCTAGACAAACATGTCTTGTTGCACTGGTGAAGAAAAACTGTATCAGACAACACACAACCCACTTGCCATACCTAACCATATGAAAAAACAGTAGCCTTGTGTGAAGACATCCCCCACATATCAGACCATTGAAAATTCAATCCCTTTACAAAGATAGTTAGTATTTGTACTATTTTTGTCTTGATATTGAGATACATTACAATACTAATGCCACCTGATTGATGGTACTATTTCATGGACACTAAATACAAATTATTGAAACATTTATTTTTATTTGAACTTCAAATTTTACATTCTTCAGGTTTTTTTGTTCAGATCTATGACAGTAACAGTTCAGGAATAGTCTCCCATAGAAGCAGTTAACTGTCTTTTTTAAGAAAAAAAGGCAATTTAACATTACAGAAAATATGAAAGTTTGCTATGTGAACAAAAAAATCATTTTGAGGTTGTCTTAAGCTCTTTTGTTTTTGAATTTTGGTTTCCTCATACTCAGCTCTGCTCTAATAAATAACAAATATTGTTTTAAAAAAGAGCTTTGCCAAATAGGAAGTTTTTTATCCTCATGGAAACTAGAGACAAATTCAAATATGTCACTCTGACATAAAGTTCTCTAGTTTCTTTTTTTATTGATTTTTATTGAGCTCTACATTTTTCTCTGCCTCCCTCCCTGCCTCTCCCCTCCCTGCTTCAAGCCTCCCCCAAGTTCCCCATGTTCCCATTTTACTTAGGAGATCTTGTATTAAAGTCCTCTAGTTTCAATGATGCGAACATGTTTTATTTTATTTTGATTTTGAATAATGTTTAGAAATCGACAACAGAAAGAATTCTTTCTAAGTTATTCTAAAAATACTTATGGCTCTTAAAAATATTCTAAAAATAATCTCATGACATGGTAGAGCAGAAGAGAATGCAAGAGGAAGGGATGAATAACAAGTTTTAAAAGATATATGAGGACCTACTATTTTATAATTTTACTATAATACATAATAAAAAAATGTTTACATGGCATTATCTGCATGGAGTGATAATAGTCTCCCCATAGCCATAATTTATTACACAGAAATCCTAGATATAGATCATTGGGATCAAGAGCCCAGAACAATACAGCCTACTGCCAATTACTCTTGAATGTCGATTAGAACTTAGTGGCAGGACTGTAGAAAGGAAGATACCACACTTGGTTACATAACATGGAGAATCATATGACATGTACAAGTTGGTACAGAGCAAGAAGCTTTCTTGCTGCTGATTAGCATTCATGGTGCATGTGTCATCATTCATATATAGGCTATTGTTGGAGAACACTGATCATGAGTGTTATCAGATGGAAGTCACACTCACTACAGTAGTGACTAGCCTGGTAAGGCTTAGCCAGCTGTTGGGGACTGCAGACCCTCAGACCCTAAATTTTCTATGACCACTTGCCTGCTGGAGTAAACAGCTTGTTCTCCTGTGCTTGGAGCTGCTCTGAGCATGAGACCCTCATGAGTTCCTGATGGCAGGGGAGTGGTTTCTGATGGGCTTGCAGTTGAAAAATCCTGAGAGCTAGGGTGTGGCCATTAGACAAGCAGAGCCCTATATAAGCTGCCCTGGAACAAAATAAAATTGGTATTCCTGTTTCAAGAGTGACCCATGCCTCTGTGTGTTTTTTAATCCCCAGATCCTTCCTTACCAGATTACAATTCCAGGTGGTGCAGGCACCACAGCTAGCCATTGGTGAAACAGCGGTGTGCACATTATGAGTAGCCAACTACTTTCTGATCGAATTTAAGACCTGCTGTAAAGGACAGAACCCATGCTCAGTAGTGCAAACCTGACAATAAATAAAATCATAATAATAACTTAGAATTAAGTGGCTCACTATACAGTGCTATGGTTTTTAAAATGTACAAAGAAAGCAAAATGCCACAAACACTCAAAGCAAAGATAGATTCACTCTCTTTAAGATATATAATCAAGTATTGCAATTTTGCTCTAAGTCAGAACTTATATATTACTTAATAATTTATGAGAAATGTTAAATACTTCAATTACTACAATAGTGAATTAAATTTAAAATATCTATGTCGCATTTCTTCATGGCTTTCTTTAAATATTAGTATCAAAATGTCTCAAAATGCATTTCCTGCATCAAGGGTATCATATGTAGTTGAGATACTTGTTTCAATGTGGATCCCTGTAATAATCTGAATTTTGGATGTATGTCTTCCTCTGCATTTTAGCACTATCCTCAAATGATATCTAAGGGCTCAACATTTTAAAATATTATACTATAATTTTTAGAGTGATAGAAATTGAGCAGCAAAAAAGAACATGATGAGAAGAAACACAAATTTTCTCTATTTCTCTCCCAAAACACACACTGAAAAATAAAATTTTCCCTTTAGATGTAAGGGTTGAGTTCACCTATATCACATCACTTTAAGATGACAGATATGCTGTTCAACTTTTCTTGACAAAATTTTGATAGTTAAAAAGTAAAGTTGGCTAATACTTAAACAGCTGGCTTAGTTATTCCACTTTTGCTACGAAGAGACATGACTAAAACAACTCTTATAAAATAAGGAATTTAATTAGGGCCGTGCTTATAGTTTTTTAGTGGTAGTCAGTTATCATCATGGAGAGGAGCGTGGTGGCAGACAAGTAAGAATGAAGGCAGATAAGTAGCTGAGAGTTCACATCTGATACATAAGTTGTGGTCAGAGAGAGACACTAACCCTTGCCTGGGCTTCTGAAATCTCAAAGGAGCCCACCTCCAGTGACAGACCTCTTCCCACAAGGCCACACCCACTCCAAAAAAAGCCATGCCACCTAATCCTTCCCAAACAGTTCCACTAACTGGGGACCTAAAAGCAAACATATGAGACTGTATGAGCTGTTCTCATTCAAACAACCACAAAGCCCAACAGTTTATTTGTAAAAATATCTTAATCAGTGTAGCTCTGTCCTGAAAGAAGAAAAAAAGCTTATTTTTCATTCTTTAATAAAAGCATCTAAGTATATTTTGACTCAACTTTTCATTAAAATTCACTGATGACAACTTATATAAACATCTTCAGGGCAAATTGGATAAACATATCACATCAGTTTCTGAGGAATGAGACTTTTCCTTAAGTGATGTTTTTGGTAATGAAAAGGAACTCTAAAAATACACAAAATAGAAGTATTATATTAATAAATGAATAATTACCTTTTCCCCATAGCTCCATATATCTGCCATAATCTGAAAAATGGTAACATATCAAAACTATATTTCAATCCCAAAGGCATCATTTGAAAAGAAGGAACATGTTAATAATCTTGAAGAAAATTGATCCTAATGTGTATGAAGGCTTACAATATTCTAGTAGAAGTTATTCTTGTATCTATTGTTCCATCAGTTCATCAACAAGTTTTAAACATAAGCATTGTCATAATTCAAAAGACAGTGAAAACTAGTTCAGGTTATTATTTGACCTTTGCATCTTTATGAAACTGGTTGAGTATCTCGTGCTCTTTTCCTTTATTTAAACACTCTCAAAGAAATTAACTTGGAGAATGAAATGATCAATCAACTAAAAATGAACATTTATAAACTATCAATTCATGACTCTATAGAACCATAACCTCTTGCAGCCACAAACATAAAAGAAATATGTGCGTGTGTGTGTTCTGATGAAGGGGCATTAATTTATACATTAAATTAAATTTAGCCAACACTGATGTAGGAGGATCATCTGTCTATGTTTTACTTTCATTGGTTAATAAAGAAAC
>LOEQ01002014.1:201841-212053 GCA_001685075.1 Bramus lutescens | reverse complement strand
CACACACACACACACACACACACACACACACATACACGCAGAACACAGTAGAGGAAGGCAACGGATTTAACACAATGTTCAGAGACATGCTGTATCATTCTGAAGCAATCTCACATCTTAGCCTATTCTGGGAATCCCTGCTGAGAATTCTGAAGTGGTTTACCCAGAAGCCATGTTTTGTTCCAGAGTTGGCTGTTTGATCAGTGAGACACAATGTAAGCAGCTTTCCATGGAACGTGGCAACAGGATGGAAGAATTTGTTGATTTTGGTGTAAGAGTGTAAGCAACCCTAATTTCCATACAGTAAACATCTCTGGAAAGGAACAAAAAGGAACAAATGTGGCCACCACCTAACATCCCTTGCTCCAAAGTGTACAGGTATGCTGTCATCACAAAGTTGAAAGGACCAAAAAGTGGACTTTTTTCAGCACAGACCGTCCAGAGCTTCAGGTCCAGCCACACTGATGCTATGATGTTCTTCCTCCCTCTCAGCACAGAGGGAAATGATTAAAATAATGAGAGGAAAATGAAACAAAGACTGAATTCATATTCCTCTGTGACCAAATTTAACAAGCCTTGAAATTGTTAGAAAATGCAATCCCATTTAAGAGGAAATAATGCATGTGCACTGCCCAATCGTGGGGTTCAAACCACTTATCCTGGCAATGAGAGCGGATGACACATGCACATGTATAATCAAGTGGGAAGCAGGGATTGGACATCTCAATGGAGTACCCAGCTCAGGAAAGTCCACAACACAGGGGATCTGTCAAGAGCAATTTCTTGGCGTGCATCGGCCCCATGCTGAGTTTTGTCACAGGGCAATTTCATCAATGGAAAATGCATGAAGATCTCAGGCAACAGCCCATCTTTATTCCCAGCAAATTTCTTCTCTAGGGAAAAAGAAATCAGGTTTTCTGTAGGAGAAGTGGCCATATTTTTGTGTTAGCAGGAAAATTAAGAGAGAAATGATCTGTTTTCCATATGTAAAGACAAACAAAAAATGATGATGCAACAGTAGAGCAGGTTTATTTTTCCTCCCCCTCCTTCTTTCTAAGGAACAGTCAATCATTTGGAATAGCATTTAAAATAAAATCGTTAGATGTAAATTAAATAAGTGAGATGACATCTGTATTGTCACCTATTATTAATAATTTTGGAGGAGGCCCATGGTGATAGACTCAGGAACAAAGCATGTTGGGAGGCAAAATGTACTTCCATAGGGATTGCTAGTAGTGCAAATGTCTGGACATAGTCATATTTCCTACGTGTGGCCAAGGACATGTAAGGCTGCATGTATAAACAGATGCACAGATTTCTAATAAATATATATACATATCTCCAGTTAAATGCATTCAATATTACAATCATACAATTCATCTCATATGGAATTTTATGGGATGGAATCTTTAATTATTTAATTGAAGAATCTATATTATTTAAAACAATTATACTGAATGGTGGTCAGGGTAGGTCTACCAAGGAGGAGAAATAGTGGTTGATGATTCTCATGGGTGCACACATGAAAAAAAATTAAAAAAATAAAAACCAGGATGCCAAGATGGAGATTGTGGAATGTTGAGAGCAATTTTCAATATTCCCTCGGAGAGTGCTGAGTTGCTTACTGGATCATTTTCAAGGACAAGCCATAGGATCTGTGAGTACATATGATTAAAATGGCAAATTCCGGCTCACATGAAAAAAGCAAACAAACCCATGAAAATAATTGAAAATGTCCCACTGGAAGTCATATTTGGCATACAGGCTATACATATTTGAAAATATGGTTCTCAAATGTGGGTGTGTTTCTCCCCCTTCTTTTTCTAACCAAATAAAAGTTGTTGTTTAATGAGACCCCAAGGTGGATTCTTACCTATCAAATTGGAACCTGAAGAAAGAACACCAGTAACCGTGTTAAGACATTGAAGCAGAATTCAACCATCACATGAAAAATAGAAAAAGAAATTAAATTACCCTAGAGAATTGATTCATATTGTCATTGCCATGATTATTGATGTCATTTCTTATGAAGTATCAATGACTCTTCTGGATATTCTGTCCTTACCTGATTTCCTTACTCTCTAGATGTTGCAAAAAAAATGTGTAAATGTCTTATTGTAAGGTGAAGTGAGCATACTTTAGCATTAGTAATTTACAGTTATTCATCAAACAGAGCTGTTATTACAAATTGACTGCACACCATCATAACTGCCAGGTGATGGTGGCACTTGGCACTCGGGAGGCAGAAGCAGGCAGATCTCTGTGAGTTCAAGGCCAGCCTGGTCTACAAAGTGAGTTCTAGGACAGCAAGAGCTGTTACAAAAAGAAATCCTGTCTCAAAAAAAAATTTTAAAAAAAACTTCATATTCATGGCAAAATTGACATAAGAATCAACCCAGGACATACATTCCAGAAATATTAACTATTGAGCATTTTGCACTTGGGTAGCTTCCCAAAAATTGTCATTCTACCGATGATTTTGATTTCTGAATAGTTCACACTATCATCATCATCATCATCATAAAATTTTACTTAGAATGAATATGTTTTGGGTTTCTTTTAAATAAGTCTCAAGTGTCATATTTACTTTTAGAGTAGATACACATAAGAAAAATAACCCAGGAAAGTTAAGCAATTTGTCAAATAGTAGAATCAAGATTCAAGCTCAGAAGTCTGCTTGAAATCCAAAAACACTACCACTGAGCACTAATTCTCAATACAAATCCTTTTCTCCTACATTAATAATTTCAGCTGTCTGTTTTGTCAGCAGATACCTTTTGTACATCTGCTGTCACTAATCTAGGTGCTTGAGACAGGAAAGGACTAAAGAGCAGAAACCTTCCTGACTAGACAAAAGCTGTGTTCTGCTGCAGTCAGAAACAAAGAAGTTACCGAAGGCGTATGCTATACAAGACATCAATCACTTGAGGGAAAAAGAAATAAGTAAAAGAATGGCTAAGTATACAAGGAGGGACAATTTCCCATTTTAAGAGTCTTCATTGTAAATATAGCTTTTAGGGAGAGGGATGAAAGATGAGGATATAAACATGCGAATATTGAAGAAGAACATATAGCAAAAACTACGGAGTGCTTCATGTATGTGAGTACCGCCAAGAAGGCCAGCATACAAACTGGAGCAGGAACACGGGGCAGATAGATAAAGAGTAAGCTGAGAATGAGATGGGGGTCTGGAGCCCCCCAAAAAAAGGAAGACAAAGAAAGGACTTCAGATCTTATTTGGAAATAATGGGAAGCAACTGCTAGATTTTTAATAGCAGTCTGTTTTCATAAGAATAGACTAAAGGGGGGTGTAGATTCTGTTACTAAAGGCAACATGTCAAGCAAGCAGTAGAGCCAGAATGCAAAGTTAACAGACTGAGTCCAGCTCTAAACGCTTTTACCCCAAAACAACCGTGAAGCAGTTAGCCAATATTTCATCTCTTTGACACTAAGATAAGATCCTTTGGGACTGGAATGTGGCACAGTGACAGACCTCTTGCTTAGCATGCTCACTGCTCTAGATTGAGTCTCCAGTACCACATGAACTAGCCATTACAAAACACACCACAAGAGTTCAAGGTCACGCTCAGCTGCACAGTGAGTTCCAGTGCCATCTTGGATTCACAATACTCTAAAAGGGGAAAAGTGAAAACGTGAAGGCACTGAGGTCCATCAGAGAAGGCTGCCCTGTACAAATAAAGATGAGAGGATTACTGGTCAGCATTTGACAAGGCCAAGCAAGAGCAACATCTTGTTCCAGGTACTGGCTAAGGAACTGGAGAAAAGAGAAGCAAAGAACTTCATTTGAAAGTTTGCCCCTCACAAAACAGGGATGGAGTTGCCACATCATAAGGCGGAGGGGACTTTGGAAGACCAGTAGGAGCTCACTGGAGTATGTCTAGTCTGTGACCGTGCCTATAAGGAGGATGAGAATAGCCATCAAAGAATTTAAATGGACAAACCCTGAGTTGGGAGAAGAGGAATTTCGGGTGTACAGTGATGGAACTTAACCTTCTTGGAATGAAGAACTTCTGGGGTTGGGGATTAGAGATGGGGACATAAATAGAGAAGGAAGTGGTGTTGAGGAAAGGTCTTTGAAAACCAAGCTCCCAGACCAATAATTAGGATACTGAAGAGTAAAAACCAGCAAATGAACAGGGAAGGGAGCAGACAGAAGAAAAAGCAGATATTGGGTGGAAAACCATTTCAGGCAGAATGCATCTCTAACCATATTGCAGGCCAATGGGAGAAGTCTGTGCTGGGAAGTATGATGGCTTCAGAAAAGGGTGGTGACCAAAGCATGAAAAAAGCTCCCTCGGTGAAACCAAGCAGAATTGTTAGAGGGTGTCATGTCGTTGTTAGAAGGACATCCTCTTACTGCGGAATGGAGAGGTATGGGACCAAAGGAGCAGGAGAGACTGACAGCAAACCACAGTGGGGGGTCACTCAGAGGAACCAGAACTTAACGATGGGAGTGAGAGAGGCAGAAACAAGGGAGGTGGGGACAGAACATGGGTTTTCTTCACTTTAATACCATTTCCTCAAAAAAGCAGGAAGTGAACGACAACAACACACCACTACCACATACGGACTGTGTAGCCGATTGCTAGCCCAATTACTGTCTTGATGTCCCTTGAAGTTTTAGATAGGCCTAAGTTGTTATGAGAAAAGCTGATATCAGCAACAGCAAAGCATGCATTTCATTTTATCAATTCTGCATGTGCTATTTAGAGAAACCCACTAGTAATCTAGTATGTGTGTGTGTGCGTGTGTGTGTATGTGTGTGTATATAAATGAGCAATAATTTTAAGTACAGCTCCATTTTCTGTCAGTAAATTTAAAGTGAATCGTTTTATGTTTGATTAAGAGCAAATAAAACTAATGAGTTAAGAGTAGAGATAATTACTCTTCATAATAAATTTATAACTCATTATAAAGTTACATATCATAGAAGTAGTGATAACAAGTATTAGTAGGTAGCTTTCTTATTCTATGCATTAATTGAAATATCTACTGTGTTTTGCTGACTTCTATTGAAAGGGAAAGAGTTCTCTAAAATTAAACCCTGTTTAATGATAAGACCAGTCCGTGTCAAACCTTTGCAATAGTTACAGGTTCAGTTGAAGCACAGAAGGAAAGCATAAAATATATCTATTGATTTGAATATATTTCTTGCAAATACTTTCAAGTAATATAGCTGCAACTTTTGGGTTTAAATCTCAAAAGGTACAAGAAATTTGTGATGTGACAATCCCCAAATAAATGATTTTTTGAGTAATCTGAAAGAGCAAACACAGAAAACTAGTCCTGAGTCACCAGTCTTACCCTTTCCAAAATATTCAGAGAGAACTGCAAAGCAATTACTCTGCCCGGTGCACATGAAGATGAAGAGCTCTCCAGACTCCTCTATTTCCTGGAAGTAGCAAGTAGAGTCCTGGGTGCAAGCCCAATTTACCTTTAATGTCTGCATTCACATCACAAAAGATAGTAAAGTTAAAGTCAAAGAAAACCATTGTAAGATTTCAAAGTAAAAGTCCCCAGAGCTATCCTAGCCTTTGGGAGCAGATTAACAGTTTACATTTACAAAGAAAATAAGATGAATCCATCAATGCTGATTGAATCGAGGAAATAGAAGGAGCAAAGTTTGATGTCATGTTCTACTCACTTCTTTACTAACATGACTCTCTCAAGATAAATATGCATTGAAAATTAACTACCACCCAAACTTTTTGACTAAGGGGATAAATGTTTAAATAAGGAACATATAAGTCACTCGTGCGACCTTTAGAAAGCTGCTTACCCTCTCTGACCTTTACTTTCTGTGTCTACAACATTGAACAAAATTTCTGATTTAAAGAGATAGGATGTGTCTTGTCTGGTTGGAGGACACCATGGTGGCATACACAGAGCATTTAATTGGGATCTGAACAAGACAGAACCACTAAGTGGCTGCCATGACCTGACCGTTCTCATCTACACTGTGATGATGTATTTGTTCCCTGCCTTGAAATTATTAATAAGCTCCAAAATATCCATGCCCATGGTTTAGCCATTCTACATCCCTGAATGCTTGAATTCCCAATTTATTACCTATGGTGTGGACTTTAAGAGAAAATTATAGTTAGAAAAGAGAGGAAGAGGGAATGTGGTGATTATGATTCTGTTCTAATTATAGCTCCAGAAAATTATGCTTATCATGGTTTAACTGTATCATTCTTTTCTATAGCGAGTGAATTGGAGACGCTTTTGAAGGGCGAGAGGGGATTTGCCTTTTTCTTTCTTTTCATCCCTGGAGTCCCTGATCAATGTCTAACACTGCTGCTTAAGCATCCATCCTATAAGCAATTATTTGAAAACTGCACCCAAAGTCAAATCTGTGACTGAGCTCTACTAAGCTTTCAAATGTCATTGTCCCTTCCAGAGCAGCTACTGATTTCATAAACCCAAAAATTACTAATTGTTGCCCAAGGCCCCTGAAGCTTCTTATACATGGATTTTTATTTGCTTTAACCCATTTTAACATAGAAAAAAAGAAAATGTGTTTTCATGAATCTCTGCTGTGTTTCAAGGCTCAGTTGGTTTCATTGGGAAGGGGTATTTAAATATTTTTACAATTTGGATTCAGGTAATATTTAAACTATTGCCTAACAATTCAACTCTAATCTTTTAAAACTTCATTTTTATATGTGTCTGGGGAAGAATGTGACTGCCGCAATTTTCCTATAATCAAATACAAGGTGATCTGTGAATTAATGCAGTCACATGCTAGACAAAGTACAAAGTTTACAATCTAGCTAAATAGGAATCAAAATCACATTCATCCACTAATACAAATGAGGAAATTGATCTCTTATCAATATTTTGATTTCCTCACATAGTAAGAGGCAAAATCTTTCATTAATGACTTGGAAGGTTCTAGAGAGACAGCATGTCTGGACCTTAACCCTTAATGTCTCTACTATTCTTTTTCATGCTTTTCTCTTCAAGATATATGAAAAGGCAAAGTAGATATTAATTCTCCTGGTGAGTATCAGGAAACCATGTGACTGGAGTTAGTATTTAAACCATGGTACTCTGAGAGAAGACTGGTTTTTTGGTGTGCTTGCTTGCTTGCTTGCATGTTTGGGGTTATTTTGAGGAGCTCATTCTTAGCAGTGTCTACAAATAGAAGAACTGTAATAGGGAATACATCGCTACTAGATCTGAAATTAACCTACAGAGGATTGTACTTCATCCAACAGACATACGAGTACACAAGGAGCATTTTTCATATTGCCTCCTCAGATTGAAAGTGTTCCTCAAGCTGAAAAGAAAAGAGAGGATATTGAGATTATCCCAATCTCTGGTTGGCCAGCTCTTATGAGATCCAGAAAACTTGGCACAATGCCTACAAACAGACAAAGAAATCCAGCAACATGCAGATTTTTTTTAAAAATAGTTCATTAAGAAAAGTCTGACAATAACATAAAATAATTGAGAACAAGAGGACCATCTAAAGATTTTCTGTAGAAATTTTTTTCAAACTAGATTTTTTTAATGTACTAGAAAAATATTTAAAATGGGATTAAAACTTGTAAGAATTCACAAAGATATCAAAGGATGCAAGAAAGAACAGACAAGCATATAAAAGACTGCAAAAGAAGAGTTCATTCTGAAGGAAAATACAGGAGGTTTGATATGCAAATAATGAGGATTTCAGATGAAGGGAAATGAACAGATGGAAGAGAGTGAATAATCAAGCCAACAATAGACAAAACATTTTCTGAACTGAAGAAACACTTGAGTTGCAGATTGAAAGGGTTTGCTCCACCCTAGGAAAGACTAATGGGAGGAAAACAAACACATCCTGGAAAATCATTCTGAATTTCTAAGATGAGGTGAATTATTTAAAGGAATCAGATCAGCACTTAAAAATATCTGAAACACCAGAGTATCAGTATTATTCCAGGCCATTGGGAAACAACTGTGATTAAGAACTTATGCCCAGGCCTAAGGATGTAGTAGTCATTAAGCAAAGAACGTGATAGCATGCATGAACTCCTAGAACCACATAAAACAAGATCTCCTGAGTAAATTGGGAGCATGGGGACCTTGGAGGAAGACTGAAGGGGTAGGGTAGAAGCAGGGAGGAAAACAGAGAAAAATGTAGAGCTCAATAAAAATCAATTAAAAAAAAAGCCTTGTGGTATAAGCCTGTAAGCCCAGAATTGGGAAGGTAGAATAGAGATCAGAAACCAGAGTCATTCTCATGTGTGTATTTTGAGTCCATCCAAGGCTACATAAAACCAATTTAATATATATTAGTATATACACATCGTATATTATATATAAATCATATTCAGGTATCACTTATTACACAGCAAAATAAGAGGTAGACACCTCTAGATACGCATCCGTTTTACTAACAGAGACTGTGGTGGTCACCAGACTGATGCAAAACGCAGTTAGTCTAAATTCAAGTCTCCATAGCCTTTCAGTCTCAACCCTTTTTTAGTTCTTTTTACTTGTAAGAATTAAAAGATTTTTCTTTTTCTTTTTTTAATGTATGACAATCTTTAATTTTATTTCTTTTCATTTATTGAAAACAGATTCTTTTCTCATACAATATATCCTGATTATAACACACCTCTCCACCACTCCCAGTTCCTTCCTCCTCACCTCACCTCACCTCTCTCCAGATCCACTCTCTTTCTGTCTCTCATTAGGAAATAGCAGGTTACCAAGAGACAATGCCAAACATGACAAAAATAAAATATAGTAAGATGAAACAAAAACTCTTACATCGAAGTTGGACACAGCAACACAACAGAAGGGAAAGAGCCCCAAGAGCAGGCACAAGGGTCAGAGACCCACTCATTCTCACATTCAGGGGTTCCATAAAAGTACTAAGCTAATAGTTATATCTGTAAAGGGCCTGGTGTAGACCCATGCAGGACCTGTGCTTGATGCTTCAATTAATGGGGGTTCATATACGCCTTGCTTAGTTGGTTCAGAGGACCTTGTTCTTGTGATGTCCTCCATCTATTCTGGCTCTTGTACTCTAGAGATAGGCTAAACTCTCTTCTGAGACTCAAAGTAATCTCTTAACTGTAACCCCTATAAAATCAAAACAAAAATAGCTTATTTCTAATATACAACTGCACAGAATATATATTATCATGCCAGATGGGAGGAAAGAAGACATGGTGAGAAAATGCTGAGTCAAAGCAAGATTGAAATACCAAATGCTTTAGTTCCATGGACAATGCCAAACTGCTTAGGTGGCCCCATCCCTCCAGCTTCACTGCCTCCACTCTTGGTCCAGTTGCAGTCCCTGAATACAGCTCCTTGTGAGCAGATATCCATTGACTCTGGTACCTCTGTCTTTGGGGGCCACAATGCAACCCAGGCTTTATTTGCACAGCTTCAAGCAATGGCCTCTCAGGATTTCTTGCCCTTTCAGGACCTTCATGCAGTTACTCACACATCCTTCATGGCACTAAAAGCCAAAATCAGATGTAAAAAAACGGCCAAGCTCATCTGCCTACCTAGTAGGAACCTTAGCATTTTCAGAGTCTTTTGTTTGTTGTGTTTTCCTAGGAACTAAAAATTGCTTAGTTTTTTTTCTTTCACAACCTGGAAACTTAGCTGGGTGGGGTCTTGCCCTGAGAGCACCCATCGATATCCAGATGCAGTTCAAGTATACCCTTGATCATCTAATCTCAGCACATGGGTGATGTCTTCTTCTTCTTCTTCTCTTTAAACTACACATTTTGAGTTTCTTTTTACCCGACTTTTTTATTGCAGACATACATAAGAGTCATTACTGATAAGCATGATAAGTGTGTGACAAGTTCATTATTAGTCTATTTTGAAATCTTCTCCACCAAAAAATTATTCCATTATTCTTTAAAAAAGATAAAAATAAAATAAAGCCTAATAAAGCACCTTAACAGAGGAAGAAAATAAGAGTCTTAAGGAATGTGTGCTTTTTAAATGTTGCTTTCCTTTGTAAGCAAAGGAATGGTATACAAGCTTCTCTTAAAAATAGTAATTAGCTGGGGACATCTCCTTGGACACCTGGGAATCCCTCTAGAGTCAAGTCTCTTTCCAACCCTAAAATGGCTCCTTTACTTAAGATATATACTTCCCTGCTCCCATCTCTACCCTTCCTCCATCCCAACCATCCCATTCCCCCAAGTTCTCCCCATCCTCCCCTTCTCACTTCTCTCT
>LOEQ01002014.1:189459-200695 GCA_001685075.1 Bramus lutescens | reverse complement strand
CCTCTTACCCCCACCCCACTCCCATCCCCAAGCTCCTAACTTTTTTGAAATATTTACTAAGAGATTTTGCTGCTTGGGGATTACCTCTGCATACAACCACTCTATTCTGTTGGGTGCTGGCATTATTGCTACTGCTTTTTTGTTGTTGTTGTTTTTCAATACAATTCCTCTGTAGCTTTGGAGCCTGTCTTGGAACTAATTCTTGCAAACCAGGATGGCCTCAAACTCACAGAGATCCACCTGCCTCTGCCTCCCGAATGTTGGGATTAAAGGTGTGTGCCACCACTGCCCAGCACTACTGCATTTTGATTTGAGAGTTTGCTTACTCTGTTTTCAATTTCATCTAAATCTAAAAAATTATCCTCCCACCCCTACTCTCTCCCTCTTTTGGCCTCCTGATTCTATACTTACTTTTAAACTACTCAACTATAAAATCCTACAACTATTTCCTTCTATCTACAAGACCAGAAAGCCCTGAAATCACAAAGGTAAGCCACAACTTCAAGAAGTGACTCTCTGTGTAAGTTGGCATAAGTACATGAAACATTAACAAGCCATCAAAATAGTTAAGAGCCTTATATTTGATAATAAAGGAATCCTATGTACAGTACTTTTAAATTAGTTTCAATCACTGAAAGTATGGGTTCTTATGAGTCACCATGCTCAAATGAAAACTGAAAATGTAAGAGAAAACAAGCAATAATTGACTAAAGCGCATGCATATTTGGTCTTCTCTTAACAGTTAACATTGTCTGCAGAATGTTAGAAAATTGGACACCCGCAGAATATTTTCAAAATGACACAAGACAGAATCAATATAGCTCAGCAACTAGATAAGCTGTGCTTGATTTATAAGGGGCCAAATACACGCAATGGAATTTTCATCTTTAACGAAGAAGGAGTTTATATTGTCTGAGAAAAAGAAATTCAACTGGAGATCATCGTGTTAGGTGAAATGTACCACCAGCCTTAGAGAGACAAATATTGGATGTTTTCTCTCATTGTCAGGTCCTGTGTTTTATATAGACAAATAAAACCTACATGAGACCTGAAAGCAGAAGTGAAAGTTTCCAGGGGAAGAACCAGGACCAAGAGGAGGCAAATGATGGGGAAATGCTTCATGTACAATATCGATTTCTATGAAGGTTTAAAATAATGTTTTAAAGAAGAGGGGGAAACAGTGTTTGGGAATAGACATTTCCCAATTTTTGAACATCTTGGAGTGTTTAGCATGAACATACACACATGAAGGTGTTCACCATTTGAGAAATGTAAACGATTTAAAAATAGCGAGCTGACATTAGTCAAAATACTCTTATCAACATATTTGGGCCTGTATAGTCAACGTACACAGCTACCACACCAGCTGTTCAAAATGTCATCCAACTTCTCCTCAAATAGAGCTGATAGTGACTAAGGACACTGGCTGCCCACTAGGAATGAGAAGCTGTCCTTAAACCTCAAAGACCATCTTTGCAAATTTACAACATCATACTATAGGGATGAAGGGAGGATCCTCCCTCCTGTTGTTTGTGCTGATGTTTAGTCTTGGTCACCTCCATGACAGAGTGTTAGTCCCATCGATGGTTTGCATCATAACCCTGTGCGGATGTGAGGACATTGACTTCTGGCCATTCAAAGTCTTCTTTAAAGTCTTCCTAGGAAAGAAACATTTTACTTTTAAAAAAAGCTAATTTATTTGGTAATAGACACTAAAAACAACATACATATACTATGTGTACACTGGGAAAGGATTAGGTGGTAGGAAGCTGTTAAGGACAATGAGGATCATGTAAGTGATTTCGAGTCAAGACTCAGTATCACGTGGTATTGGTCCAGGCTGAAGTAGATGGATGTAGAGCAAACATTAACGCCCAGCATTTGTTCTCAGGTCAGGCTGTGGTATCCTTGTGCACAGCTGTGATATTGCACATTTCAAAAGTCTACTACACTTTTAAAATCAATGAGTCTATCTTAATAAAATATACTTACTTGCTGGGTGGTGGTGGCACATGCTTTTAATCCCAGCACTTGGGAGGCAGAAGCAGGCGGATCTCTGTGAGCTCAAGGCCAGCCTGGTCTACAGGAGCTAGTTCCAGGACAGGCTCCAAAGTTACAGAGAAACCCTGTATTGAAAAAGTATATTCCATAAAGAGAGAGAGAAAGAGTATTTTTCATTTTTTGTTTCAGACATTCAAGCCAACTACAGGCAAGCACATTTTACTAAAAGCTATAACTAACTAAAACAATTTCAGAGTTATAAAAATAAATTAATCATAGACAGTTGTCTGGTTGGGTCCTTTCCTCCTTTCATAACAGAGTGAGGTTGTACTCAAATACAATTTTTTGCCTCCACTCTTTTCTTCCTTCCTTCCTTCTTGCTTCTTCCCTCCCTTCATCCCCTGTATTTTTTTCTTTGACACGTGTATCTTCAGTCTGCCCTTGTTCTTGCAGGGATCTTCCAGCCCCAGCCCTCTCAGTCCTTGAATGACTACCACCCTCAGCCGCCAACATATCCTATAGGCATTGTTTACGCATGTCAGCAAACACGCATGGGTCATGAAATAAGTACCAGGAACTGATCCACAAAAAGAATTACACTTAGTGAGGTCTCCTGAGTCTGTCCCCTGCAATATGATACTGTTTAAGCAACATAAAAACAAATGCTATACAATGTCTGCCACCGGAATTATAATCCTACGGGAGCACAACTGATTGTAGCCTGACTGGCATGAGAAACCCCACGCAGGTGCAAAGGCCCTGTGAGCTCCTGTTCTAAAGTTACTCTTACCATTGGACTTCCTTTACACATTTGTTTGCTTGTTGTCTTTCTCAAATGTCCTTAAACTCCTCCGCAAACCAATCAGTTCATGATACTTTTTCATAAGCCATTCTCCAAAAGCTCCAGTCAACATTCCACGTCTTCCTTTCATGAGCAATGGTCTCACTTACTAGCACTACACAGAGAATCTAAGAGAAGAGGGTTGATGCTTCTTAAGCTTCCAGTGAGGACCCAAGACCTACCCAGTAGCCTTCCACACATTATCTGATTCAGACACACGATCCTTTTTAGGAAATTACGTGGTATTCAATATTTAAGGTCATGCAATCCAAATTAAATTAGGCAAGATTCTGACCACATAAGAGGAAACAGAAAATTCAAAATTCATATTTATCAAAACACTCTGAATTTCATACATTTCATCTTATTACATATCGATTATTTCTCTCTGTGTCTCTGTCTGTCCATGCTGCATGTTTGTGTTGTCTGTGTGTGTGTATGTGTTTGAGTGTGTGTTGGGGGGTGTAGGCAAGAGATAGCTACAAGTGTCATAACCATAACCTTAGAAATTTCCCGCCGTGTTTTGTGAAAAAGGGTATCTAGCCGACCAGGATCTCACTGAACAGTCTGGGCTGACTGGTCAGAGCTTTGTCCCCAGACTAAAAGTACATATACCATGCCCAGTTTTTCACATGGCTTCTGGTGAATTGAACTCATGTCTTCACGAATCTCATTAATGCACAAGTTCTTGAAATTTGAACTATCTTCCTCTTCTCCATTCATTTACAAATGCATGCTTCTATACAGAAAGAAAACCATTGGTTCCCATGTTCTACTCAAGAGTTCGCCCTGGAATTCTGTTCTGCTTCTCTTTTGCATACAAAAGTCTTCAAGGCCCAGCTTCCACAACTTGTCCTGACTAGCTTTGGTCACACTGACACTTCCTTGAATTCATTGTCCTCTTGGATCAGAAGTATATGGATTGGTACCTGATGACTTCTCTGTCAGTGTGAGTTTCTACTTCTAAGCAAAATTCTTTAAAAACCCACTAGAACTCTAGGTACCCATTACAGATACACAATGAATATATTGTGCATGTATTCATTGTATATCTGCATAATATTGTGTATACCCCAAACTACCCCTGGACTCTCTGATTTGAATCATTTATTTAAGCTTCCTAAGGAGATTCTATGTTCCATGAAAGCAGCAGCCACACTGATTTTCTTTTGTGTTCCCTGCTGTGCCTGGCATGGTGCAGAGACCCTCTGAGTCAAGGAACCCAGCACCTGAGGTAACTAGAAGTAATAGATTTCTAGGATAAACACATGGAATTCCCTTTGGCTAGATAAACATCTTGTGAGAATTTTGCAGAAGCCAGTGTATAAGACACTGGAATTTTACAGAGGCAACTAATGCAGTGCAGTACCTCTGTGTCAGGGTCACTAAAAGACAAACTCCAAAGCTGTCTGTGGAATCTCCATTTTCCTATTCAGAAGAATGTCTGAAGGCAGCTGAATGAGAGCTGTTACACTCTTGCCAGAGAGTCATTATCAGAAGAAAGCTCTGTCCTGAAACTGTGACTGGAATCGCTTAATATAAAAAAATGGTAATATAATGACAAAAGGAACCATTTTTCTATTCCAAAATTAAAACAGTCTGCTAGAAATCACTGTTATTTCTTCCTTACTTCACACATGTGTCTCTGTCAGATTCAACTAAAGTGAACATTCTGAGGTAGAGGTGGCCACTATTTAGACAAAGGCAGCAGCATTTGAATAGCAAGTAACAGAGATAGGGATAAACAATATACAGTGGTATTTAGGCTTGAAATTCAGGTTTCTAGACAACAGAAAGACACGTGAAAGAAATGGAACAGAAGGGCAATGGAGGAACTGTGAAGATCTCTAAAGCCCTCGTCCCTAATCTCTGCCCTGGCACTCTCAGCTCAAAGCCCTGAACCCACGGTCCTTAGAAGACAGTGTGTGCGGACAAACACCTGCAAATAGTGGTTGATACAACTTACTCTCTACTTTATAGTTAGAATAGATGGTCCACCATGTCAAAGCTTGCCTTAACTGTGTAGTTTTTAAGTTTTGAAAGAGTGGGGTACCATCTATTCTAACTCTAACTTCCAGGCTAGCTTTGAACAGCCCTTCCTTTTCCAATTGTTCTTTGTGATCCCATTCACACAGGGACTATTTTTGTTGTTGTTTTGAGCACAGCTACTTCCTGACTCTCATTATCACCAATGACTGCCAGTATTTGCAAATTTTTTGCATTGCTGTTAATTTTTTTTTATTTTACAGAAGAGAAAACAAAGAAGAAAGGAAGAACTACCAAATTTAATTATACATTTGTCTTCCTATACTGGGAAGTTTCTAGGTTTTACGGTTTTGTGTTTATTGTGCTTTGCAATGATTCAAGAAGGTTTTCTTTTGAATACATTTGCCTATTCATTTAAGAACATACAAAGGAGAAAAATACAAGCTGCACCGTCAACAGGCTGGCCCTGCACTGTTTTTAAGATCTGGACGACAGCAGCCAAACAACAGCGAAAATAGCAATTTGTCCTCAGAAAAGACTAGAACACTGACTTATTTGGGGTCATTGTTAGGACCTTGGGGTAACTCTACAGAATACAAATGATTTTTAAAGTCAGGTGCTATTTTCCTCCATCCAAACCACTCTGCTGCTGTTTCCATCATTATTCCTTAACAAAGGTGATGTTGCAGTACTTAGGATGCTGATTTTTAAGACAGAAATTACTAACCCACGGGAACAAGCAAAATAATTAGAGTCCCTGTGCCTGGAGAGATGAGCCTGAAAGGACAATAAGATGACATAATGTATATTAATATCTCCTATGTGTTCTTTACATGTATAGTGACCCGTAAACACTGGAAATGGGAAGATGGTCTCTACCACTTTTTTAATGGGGATCACAAGTTGATACATAAAAGCATTTTTATAATAGTGCATGTTACAGTTTAGAGATAGAAAGCTTGTGTATCCCAACAAAAGACTCCACTGCAATTGAGCAACCCAAAGAGCTTGCGTAATGATTAGCATACTCGAAGGCAGATGTGTTTGTGATATGGCTACCTCATTACAAAGCACTCATCCAAATAAGAATTGTGTCTCATTCTTGTGCTTCTGTGCCAATGTAATTCTTCAAAACCAGAGTAGGCACTTAGGAAGCTTCACAAGACCCCAGGATCTTTCTCAAAAAGATATTAGACAAACAAACCAAGATTCCTGGAGGCAGGTGACTTAATCAAGACTTTTCAATTGCTTCATGATTGATAATCTACTGAATACCATTACTGAATAGCCTACAACTTGCCAGACTCCCAAGGTGTAGCTAAGAACAACAATCACTTGTTCCTGTGGAATTTCTAACTTCTGGTGGGAACATTTGAGCATAAACAAAAAAAAATACCTTTAGATATAGCTGATGAGCTGGTTAACATAATGGAACAAGGGCTGTGGCCACTTAATATAAGGGGTTAAGAGACAGCCTCAAAGAAGGGTGATGCTGAAGTCTCTCCTTAATGAAAGAAGGTGGCGGTGGAAATGAAGAGAAAAAGGCGTTCTAAGAAGGAGGTCTTAGCTAGGATTTCTCTTGCTATGAAGAGACACTATGACAACCACAACTCTTATAGAGCAAAACCTTTCACTGTGGTGGTAGCTTACAGTTCAGAGTTTGAGTCCATTATCATCATGGCAGAAGCAAGGCAGCATGTAGACAGATATGGTGCTAGAAAAGGACCTGAGAGTTCTTTCATCTTGACTTACAGGAACAGGAAGTGGTCTGCTTCACTGGGTATGGCTTGACCATATATGAGACCTCAGAATCCACCTTGACTGTAACACACATACTCCAACAAAGCTATACATTCTCCAAAAAGGTTACCCCTCCCACTAGTGCCAAATCCTATGAGCTTATGGGGGCCATTTTCTTTCAAACCACCACATTCCACATCTTGGTCCCCAAAGGCTTGTGGTCATATCATAATGCAAAACATGTTTAGTCCAACTTCGAGTGGCTGGGATATACCAAACTAACAGAGCATAGGAAGAAGTCAGGGTAGGTTATGCATTAGACATTGTGTTCAAAGGAACAGGTTCTATTCTGTTCCACTGGAAGTTCAAGGGGCTTTTAAAAAGGACTAGGGCCTGCTCAATGGTTCAGTGAATAAGCACTTGCTGCTACCCAAGCCTCGTACCTAGAATTGGACCTGGAACCCACAGGAATTGGAAAGAGAATCAGTTCCACAAAGTTGCCCTCTGGAATTCACATGCTCACCATAGCACATGGACTCGCATGCATACGCTCACATTCACAAACACGCACGTGCATATGCGTATACAAACACAATCATGGGCCCATATATACAAATAATAAATTGTAAAATATTAAGAAAAAAGCAATTGCACACCAATAGAGATCATGATGGTGTACCCATATGCTTTTTAAAACTAAAAGTAAGATGTTTGAGCATGTTTACATTACAGCAGTAAATGTTTTAAAGGAAATAGTCCTGTTTAGCATGTCTTCAACACCATACAATGCACAGAGTATTGAAACATCATAGAGCATTTGATAAATGTGTACTTTTTGTTTTATGTGACAGTTAGAAACTAAATGAAAGCTGGGAAGGGAAGGGCAGCAGGGGGTAGTCTGTGAGGGGTATAATTTAAAAGCTGAGCAATGCTATAATTAATATGCAGAACCTGATGGAAGAAAAGGCCCCCATCAGCCCAGTGAAGAATGCCAGCAACAAACTCAGATTCTGGTGGTCTATACCACCTCAAGGGAGCAAAGAGCCGACAATACAAAACATTGCTTCAGATTAGCACAGCTCTCCTTATTTCACGATCCGTGATTGATAAGCAGTACGATTACACAAGGGAAATTTGGCTGCAAAACAAATTGATCCAAAAACCTTAAATTTCTATATTTTTATTAATTCACAGAGAATCTCATACAGTGCATCTTGATCATAGTAACAGTTTTGATCAACAGGCCAAATTAGAATTCTCCAGAATCAGAGTGGCCCAGTAATCATAAAGTTGGCACCAATTAATTGAAGTGTTACTTGGAATGGGATATGCCCTCCCATTACAACCTTTAGGCATTTCTTTTTCACTCAGCAGCCCTGTCAAATTGGTGAGTATTGTGTGCATGCGGTGAGCACACAAAATGGGACCTGAAGATGCTTGGAGTTGCTTTCAGAAAAACAATATCCCAAGAAGATACTTCCAGGAGAGCCAGCTCACATCTCTCAAGTTGTCATTAAAAGGTCACTGACAGAAACTTTAAAAAATAATCCTCCATCCCTGGTGGAGACAGACTTCAACTAAACATGAGTAAGACTATATTCTACTGTTTATTTTTTATTGCATAAATGTTATCAAATTCCATGTCTTATATGTTCCTCAAGATAACACTGTGATGTAATATTACCATAATGATTATCCCCAACAGGTAAGCAGGTTCAGGGAACTTGGCAACTTAACCAAGAAAGCTCAGCAAATACCTGGGATAACAGCACAGACTTTGAGGCCATATTTCTGCCTCTTGGGTCATACTAGTTCGCTCACCCCAGGTTCTAATACTCACGAAGTCTCTTTTTCCCCAGGAAGCAGCCCTGTGCCAGAGCAAACAGACTTGAGATAGGCCAGTCTACCAACTCTGCCACTTGAGAGCTCTCTCTATCCCTCTAACACTCTGTATCAGTATAAAACTTTCTAGAATGTCTTCTCTTGTTGGTAATTAGAGCAATGTGTGAAACTTTTGTATGACGTCTTACACAACAACACCTCCTTAGATGTTAGTACAAAAAGCAGACTATCCATGCAAATGAATGAAGAATATGCTCTTTGGGATAAAAATGGAAGACAAATCAGGCAAGAGATGAATCCGACAATTCCCATACTCTGCATAAATAAAGCTTTCCGAGATTCCCAGGCCATCTCCTCTGTCTCATTTATAATTAATAGAAGACAGGATTCAAGAGTAATAAATACAGAATGAATAAATCAGAAGGCTAAGTCTTAAGGGCTTTAGCTTAATAATTCTAGTCATATGCACTTAAGGGGCCTGCAGAACAACCCACTCCTGTTTTCCCCCAACGTTTTATCACTTTAATAGTTGCTGAGATGCCACAACATGGCATCAGTGTGTTGTCAACACTCCCAGTTGATTCATGCTGCAGCCCAGAACAGTTTCCTGGGTGTACTGGCAATAAGAGCTGGCAGACAGCCTCCTGCCTGGCTTTCCACCAGAAGCTGTAACCTCCTCCTTCTGTTGTCCCATAGCGCTGTCCTCTCAATCAAGCCAGATTTACAGCGAGGAGTACGTGGAGCAGCTCTTCTTTATAGCACGCTTTATTTGGTCCTGCTGGTGGCTTACGGAGTTGGAATGAATCCATAAGACTCTTCCCCTTACGTCCTAGGGACCAGCACTCCTGGGAGCATCTGAAACTGCCTGTGTGTGTTAAGGCCACAAATGAGGCCAACATCTTTTAAAGAATGTCCTGCTTCTGACACAAAGTGCTAAAGTTGATGAAAGGCGCTGGCAAGAAACAGAGACTCTCACAACCTCCCTCCCCCTTGACATCTGGCTATTAATTACTCTGCCAAGCAAGACAGTGGCTAGTCCACAGAACTGGAGCGTGGGAGTGAGGTGTGGTGTGTCTATATAGGTCTATTCAAAAGGTCTTGGGCTCAGTTCTTAGCAGTTCACATTTCATTTCCTTTGGATTGGCAAAATATTTTCTTCTTAAACATAAGCTTGCAGCATTAATCTGCAAAACATTCAACCCAAATATTTTAAAATACTAATGGGTGGGACAATGTATCTCCTTCCATGCCGCTCTACATTTATGCATTGTGTGTTGATGTAGACAGTTCCCGGAAGTGGCCTTCTCTACGGTTCTACAGTTCCAATGCCCTCTTCATCTACCTCTAGCCCACATGGTCCAAGATGCCAAGACTAATATGACAACCTCATTTTCCCTTCCCCATTCGTTAATAATGTCTCAAGGTCCAATCCATCTCGCTCTAATTTCTCACACTACAGGTGTCCATCACTAATCCCAATGACTTCTTGACTTGTCTTTTAGTGTACAGTTGAACTCAATAGCAGCTGATTTAAGAAAGTTTATGAACAAGTCCGCTTTTGGATTCTTGTATTTGGGAAGATGGGGCTGTAAAGAGCACGAGGTGCTAAGGAAATAGCAATGAGCAGTAAACGGGATCTCCACCCTTGGGAAGGAAGAGATGATGATCAACTAGTCACATACATAACTATAAAATGTAAGTTGTCATAATGATAAGGAAAAATATACAGGGGTTGGAGGGAGTCTGCAACTGATTGAATTTCTCACAGGATGATAATCAGTCCTCTTTGTTTAATTATGCCTTTTGATTAGCTATTGATGTTAGGATGTTGTATTAGTTCAGTTAGTATTCAGCATGTGATTCAAATACTCTCTGCAGCTGTGCAGGGTCCCATTTCATTTTGAGTTTCCCTATAAAAAAAAAGAGCAATCTTACCCATGGGTGTACATGATGAATTAAAGAGAGTGTTAGTCATTTGTCAGTTTAGCAGTAAAACCAGAGTGAAATTCTCTGTGCTCTTTCGAGTGTGATAATTGACTGCCTTTAACTTCGACCAGAAATGAAGTCTTTGTGTTAAGTTCACTCAAAAAAAACTCAGAGAGTATGGAGAGAAAAAGTCAAAACATAGTGTTGCAGACCACCTGCTTCCCGAGCAGCTTGGTGAAGAGTGCTCTGAGAATCTGCACGTGGAGATCACTGAAGACAAAACTGAGAGTCAGATCGCACAACAGCCCAACCAAAGAACTCCGAAGGGTAGTGGAAGAAAAATTTAAAGATCCCTCAACATTTGCTTACACCACCTTGGTTCCTAGAAGAATTGAGACATTTTTGTCCTGTAGATCAATGGGCAATGAGACTCTAGGTTTAAGAGTAGAAGGAGCAGGAAAATTAGACCTGTATTATACTAGTCATAACAGCAGATAACCTATCAAAATGACATCCCCCAAGCTCACAATAACATGATTGGCAGGTGCCGTCAAAACTGTTTGAAAGAAAGATACTGAGTCTCAGAGCCACTTATGTGGTAGAAAGAGTCCACTTTATAATTCCAAATAAACTAAAGCTTAAGAATGCCCATGTATCCGTGTCTGTTGTTATGCCCCCCTTTTCATTTCTGATTACTATGTTCATAGCAGCATTGTTTGTCATAGCCAAAACCTGGAAACAACCTAAATACCCCTCGACCAAAGAATGGATAAAGAAAACTTGGTACATTAACACAATGGAGTACTACACAGCAGAAAAAAAATAATGACATCTTGAAATCTGCATGAAAATGAATGGATCTAGAAAACATCATATTGAGTGAGGTAACCCAGACCCAGA
>LOEQ01002014.1:163687-179910 GCA_001685075.1 Bramus lutescens | reverse complement strand
AATTTGTGTGTTGTTATTTCGGGGTATAAGCTAGCCATGCGGGAGCTGGGCCCGGCGAAAAGCAGGCCAGCCCGCCGCTCTAATCACTACATCAAGGGAATAGTTTTAATCACTGATACAATGTAAGTTTTCAAATTTATTAATTGTCCATGGAATCATTAAGTTATTGATTGCCCACGAAATTCCCTTTTCATATTTAAATAAAAAAGATTCTTTCACAGATACTTCAGGTATAAAACAAAAGTCTCTAATCATCTAAAAATATATGGCGAGTTCTTTTACCTAAGCTAGTACTTTTATGTAAGCTAACAGTAAAATAAGCCAATATAATTATAAATGACATAATGATAAGTGTATTTTCAGTATGGGATGAAAATGGCAGAGCAAGGAAATATCTGGTGCTGGGCTACGATGGTCCAGTTTCAAACACATACTTTAGTGGGAAATCCAGATTGACCCTCTGTTTTCTACTACTCTAATTACTAATGAAATCCACTTGTATTACAATATTTGACATGACACTATCTACATTTTGTCTAAAGAAAAGAAGCTAGAGGATGAGTGAGAATACTTTTTCATATAATAAAAAAAACAAGAAGAACATAAACTTAAACTGTACTTAATTCCCTATGGCCTACAATGCCAATCTACTCTTTCTACTTATTCAGCAATAGAAATGCAACCAGCATCAAACTGTATTTGTATACATACTTAATGTCTATTACAGAAAATGCTGTAAGCAATGGGAAAATGGAAAGAGCTAAATTGTTGACAGCAAACTTTGCAGCTTTAAAACCATGCTCTGGGAGCAAGTGGCTACTTTGCTGTGTCTTCATAATGCTATAATTTTCAGGACCTAACTAAAAATAAGGCAAGCAAATATTTGGAGCACTAAAGTCACTTGTAGTTTAAAATATAAGTATCCAGTAGAGGAAGGAGTTCAAAGAAAACATTATTTGTCACCAAAAAAATAAATAAATAAACCACCAGGAATGCTAGAATCTCACATTGAACACAATACTCAGTGCTGAACCTCCTTTGTTAGTGAGAAGGAATAAAAGGCCTTACCTAGAGCTCTGTCCTTCAAATCTCACATGAAGGAAAAATAAATATTCAAACCTCAGAAAGATTCTAAATGCCTGGGTATGTTCTTTAAAATGAGGTTAAACTCTAAACTCATTAATTTCATCTATTTGGCAAAAGGAAATGTATTTAATCAGATAACTGTGAGTGGAGAGCCCATTATGTTTTATTTATTTCCGTGTTTTCTTTGGAGAAGGTGCAATTAGCCACTCACCTGCTAATCAGATGTATAGCTTCCCGCCTCTCAGAATTTCAATTGATATTGATTCATAAAACTAAGGTCAGGTTGTCACAACACGGGAAAACCTTCCTCCACTTTTAAGAGTCAAGCTCCTTACAGGTTGGAGATGAAGACTGAATAGCCATTTCTGGAGAGTTAACCAGGACGACTTTCACCTCAAACCTCTTATGCGGAGAGAGAGAGAGAGAGAGAGAGAGAGAGAGTCTCTCTCATGATTATGCATCTCAACACAGCCATCACAGTACTGTCTTATCAGCGCAGGTCCCAAGACTCAAGGCAAATGAACAAACAGCAAAAAATCAATAATAAGCACATCCATACAACTTGAGGAGGACAACTCAAGCATACCACACAGCTAGGGAATGGGGGGAAATGGGCAGGACATTAACATGCTTTGAAGGATCTGTCTACCCACTACTAGATCAATGAATATTCTAGAAAACAAATACCACTGTCTTCAAATAGAGACAAAAAGCTTATATTGAGCTTTCCCTTCCCAACTCTCCCATTTGTCAAGAACTAAATATTAAAAATTCATACATTCAGGGCTGTGTGTCTTTGTCTATTTTATTCCAGTGTATTGTATGGCCCTTGGCATACCAAAATTTCCCATGTATATGACTTGAAGCAGAAGAAAGTGAGAGAGGAATGCAGACAAAGTACTGGAGGGCAGTGGAAGATTATTCATGAAAAGCTCTGCTGTGGTGTGAGGATCATGTGAAAAAGTGAGGATGAAAATATGTTTATTAGAGATTAAAGAGTTAAATGTCCATAATGATCACTATAAAAGTGACATTTATAAAATATTATTATGCTTAGTATCTCACTGTACTATCACACTTCAGAAGACATGTTCATGACTGATTAATAATTTAGGATTTTGGGGGGCTAGATGAATATATAAAAATTTAGGCAGAAGTAAATCTCATACACAGTTTGTTAAATTCAGCAGGTCTACCCAACATTACTCAATTGGCCATGATATGCCAACCGTTAGCCATATGCAATCACAAGTTACATCTTTCTCTGTTTTTCCTTTAGGGGCACTCGTCACAAGAACACATGTGCTATAAGATGTATGCGTATATAGTTAAGTATTGGCATGCACATATTCACTTCCATTTCCGGCTCTCTAACCTTACTTAGGTCATGTTCCCTTATTACTCGTTCTTTACGGATTTATATTGAGCTCTACATTTTCTCTGCTCCCCTCCCTGCCTCTCCCCTCCCCCTTCAACCCTCCCCCATGATCCCCATGCTCCCAGTTTACTCAGGAGACCTTGTCTTTTTCTGCTTTCTACTTCCTATGCAGATTAGATCTATGTAAGTCTCTCTTAGCGTCCTCATTGTTGTCTAAGTTCTCTGGGACTGTGGTTTGTAGGTTGGTTTTCCTTGCTTTATGTTTAAAAAACACCTATGAATGAGTACATGTGGTAATTGTCTTTCTTCCTTTAATACTCTTAATAATAGAAAATTAAAATTCTGTATCAACACCTTATTTGCATGTTTTTTTTTCACCTAAGTCATAAACATCTTTAGAAATCTTCATCTGTCTTGCCTCAGGCCCTGATCTTGACTAGCACAAGATAGATCTGAAAGAGCTCTATCTAATATAAATGAAAGGATTATGGGATTAATTAAACAATCAAAAAATAAAAACCATTGAGTGCTCCCTTTGTACCGGTACCAGATCTAGGAAATGAGGATGCTTTAAAGGTGAATCACATCTAAGCTATGGTTTAATGAATGTGTAGAAATCATTACAGCACATAATAGTACATAGCATTCATTGGCTCTCAGCCTTCCTAACGCTGTAACCCTTTAATAGAGTTCCTCATGTTATGCAGACCCCAACCCTAAAATTATTTCATTGTTACTTCATAACTCCAATTTTGCTACCATCATAAATTACAATGTAAATGTCTGCTATACAAGATATCCAATATGCTACTCCTGCAAAGGGTCATTCAGCCATGCAGAGATTGCAGCCCAGAGGTTGAGAACCACTGGCAAAGAAGGTGCTAGAAATGAGTTAATTCATTCTTATCTGTGTGTATGTTAAAAACATATGGTACATTTGTCAAGAGATCATTGCATGTGACTTGCGTTTCTTTTTAAACCATAAAATGGAAGCAATATCTTATAAAAAGATTCATCATAGTAATAAACAATGATGTATGTATCCAGAGATCAATGAGACCAGGAACAAGTAAAGTGAAGCAGAAAAGCAAGAAAGCAAAGCTCTAATTCAGTCCACCCTTTAACTCATATAGCCTTGCAGACAATCCTGAATGAATCTCCAACATCTGCCATTCACAGACAAATCCATCCCATCTGTTAAAGCTCCTCTAGGATTGCCATTTGGAAACACCAACGCACTCATGCGCAAAATGCCCTTCGCGATATTGCTAGAATAAGCATATGTTGAGAAAATGCCTAGGCTTGGAGGCAACCAAGGTACTTATCCACCAAAGTAAACAAAGCTTTATGATTACAAACGTTCACATGCAGGTGGGAAATTTTGGCTAAGATTCCTAAAATAGAAACACAATGATTCTCTGCATATAGAACAGATATTTCCCATGAAAGGGAACGATAGCTTCTGTTTTCTTTCAAAACAAAATAAAATATACAAAGATAAAACAAAAGTCATCATACTGAAGTTGAACAAGGCAAACCAACAGAAGGAAAAGAGCCCCAAGAAAAGGCACAAGAATCAGAGACCCACTTGTTCACATATTCAGGAGTCCCATAAAAACACTAAACTGAAAGTTATAATCAATTCACAGAGGACCCAGTGCAGACCCATGTTGGCCCTGTGCTTGCTGCTTAAGTCTCTGTGCGCTCATATGAGCTTTGTTCAGTTGAATCAGAAGACCTTGGAGAACTACAGGGTTGGTTTTTTGTTTGTTTGTTTGGTTTGGTTATTTGTTTCTTTGGGGGGTGGTGTTTGTTTGTTTGGTTTTGGGTTTTTTTGCTTGTTTATTTTTAGAAACAAGGTTTCTCTATAGCTTTGGTGCCTGTCCTGGAACTAGCTCTTGTAGACCAGGCTGGCCTCAAACTCACAGAGATCTACCTGCCTCTGCTTCCCAAGTGCTGGGGTTAAAGGCATGTGCCACCACCGTCCAGCTAGTTATGAGTTCCTTACCTGTGGAAAACATTCCATCTCAGATATATAGTTTTTAGATATTTGAATCCCACAATCTCAGTTATATATAATATAAAAGATATATAATCTCAGTTATATATAATATAAAAGATATATAATGTCAGTTGTTTTCCATCTCACTGTTCTACATCCAGCATGTGGGCAAGATAGGAAAAAATTAAGGACATTTGTACAAAACTGAAAATATGATTAGAAAATAAAATTTGAGCTTTAGGAATCACAAAATACCATGGTAAGAAATCATTTTCCTTTTTTTTCCTTCAAGACAGGGCAAGAGGAAACAGGAAACGAAATGCAAACATAAGATTGGGCATATAGGGAGATGGAGAGTTTAAGAGGAGAAAATATATAATGAAAACATTATGTGAAAACAACAAATAACAACAGCTCTTTGATAAGTGATACTACAACATAAAATCCAACTTTTCATAAAAGAGAGACATATATTTATTTTATTCTTTGTTTTAGCTTTTTTTAAGAGGTAGGGTAGCTAATCAGTTATGTAATTAGAAAAATTCTCACATGGCAGTATAAAAACTCATTACAATGAGAATAGGTTGGAAGTTTAGAACCGGATAGGAACTTTTGAAATGATAAGGTTTGCACTTTAAAGTAGATAGCAATAGATTCATGGATAAGCATGCCACATATTTAGAAAATGTCAGGAAAGAGGTAGTTGATAGTGACATGATCCCATGTCATCCAAAAGAAATTTGGTGACAATTATTTCATACTATAGAATGAAAAAAGAAGAGGAACATTATATGAATAAAGAAACTATAATTCAAATTAGAAGTTAATAATTCTAAATGCCACTCATCTAAATGCACTGTGACCTAACAGAGTGGCTCTATTATACATGCACACAACATATTGACTAGGCAGTTATACAATTATATAATGGAAAGAACTTAGAATTTGACAAATCAAAGAAGTTATGTTCCTTTCTAAATTTATCTAGGTCGTCAATAAAGTCCCTGTCACTGATCCTCCTGTCCAAACTGCAGCACAGTTCAATCCTGAAGTCATCAGAGACACTGTAATCTCCTCCCTTCATCCTTTGGGTCCATTTGAGAAGTTTCAGGAGGAGAGTTAGGGTGCTCACAAAGAATATTAAAATCTTTGCATAAAAAGGTTGGGATTTTTTTTTTACTTAAGCACATACTTTAGAGCCAAATTATGAAATTTTAGAAATTGTGCTTTCTCTTTTTTTATTGCTAAGGGAAAAAATTCATGGGAATTCTAGGAAAAAAATAAAATAAGGAAAATAGGGGATGAAAGAATTAGTCATACGTTTTGTTTCCTAAATGATAACAGTACTTGCTAAACATATTTCTGTCTCACAGGAGGACTATAAACCAAATTATCCCCATTCACACTTTGTCCTTTGTCAGAGAAGTTGAGCTCAACTTCTATTTAGTTAGATCCTGTGGACCAGAGTAACAAAATATTTTCCTGATTAATTAGTTGTACCTTTCTAGTTGTGAAGTCCATTTGGGAATTTTGACTTAAAACCCGTGGGGACAGCCATTTACAAACCATGACCTTTAAAATGCATACTGAGAATTTCTTCCTTTCTTTTTTATTTTCTTTTTTCTTCCTTTCTTTTATTCTTTCTTTCTTTTCTGAGAAAGGGTTTCTCTGTGTAACAGCTCTTGCTGTCTTGGATCTCGCTCTATAAACCTGGATGGCCTCGAACTCATAGAGATCTGTCCACCTCTGTCTTCCAAGTGCTGTGTTTAAAGGCATGTGCCTACAGTACTGAGCTATGAATATTCAGTAGTGAATTTATTTGTCTCTATTTCACAAAAAGAAACATGAAACATATTTTTCAGATTACAAAGATTTGATTTCATTCATGAAATGAATTTGTATCAGTAATAAAAAATTGAATATTTATTTTATATACAAAAGATAAGTAAGTCCTCATGATTTTAAATCCCAATATTATAAACATGGAAATGTTTTTTTCCAGTAGAAATAGTTCACATTTGGAATTATCTACAAAATCTGGTGACCAAATATAGTACAAATTACAAAATGTGTTACTTAACTACTTTAATCAGGTAATTGAGTAATGGAGTCCTGTTCATATGGGAAATTTCTTAGGTTTCAGAGGCTAAATGCAGTCTTCCCAATCATTTATAATAGATATGCTTTTACTGAATGCATACTAAATTTTATAAAATGAACTTAAAACATCCTCCCAAACCAGCTCTAAAGTTCATACTCAAGTCTTTTTTTCCAGAAAAATCCTTCCTCTCATTCTTTTCTATTTCTAATGCAAGAATTGACCCAGTTCCTTAGTTTCTCCTCAGCCAAGATGACTAATATATTCTTATTTTCTGCATAAGAAGCCATTCACATTCAAAGTCAATGTCTCAGTTCAGGTCCACTTAGAAGTAACTCTCCCAACGAGCTGAGCAATGTGTAAGTGTGGCTCAGTGGAAAAGGAAAGAAATACAGTGCAAAATCAAACAAGTGGACTTGGTTTGGCATGAGGTAAACTCAAAACTTATTTGATTTCTTCATAAAGCATTCGGTAATAACAGTATGAATTTATTCACCCCTGCGAAGGGTATAAATCACATACTCTACTCCCAGAACTAGACTGCAAAGAAGCAAGAGCCCGGAAACAACCATGCTGAAGACTATCTTTAAACAGTGTAATTGGAATTATCAAAAAGTAGCAGGTGTCAGGAAAAGAAAGTATTAACAATCTGTATCAGGATTAATATTGGATATTTATTATGAATTTCGAAAACACATTGTAATATAAGTATGAGACACAGAACTAGACAAGTCACAGAAAGGAGATGAAGCTATCATCAAGTTGTCAACTTGATACAAATGGGCTGAGACACTTGTCAATCCTCCCACAGGTTGGTGTCCGGTTGCTTCAAAGTGGCTTGATAAAAGTAAAATATAATTAGGTGGGTAGGAGCAACACTATTGTTGAATAAAGTAACTTGATATTCAAAGGTCTTCTGCTGTGTTTCTGCTTAACCCAGAAAAGCATATGAGGAAAAAGTCATGCTTCTATCCAAACATTATGCAAACCTGTGCTCTCTGAAACAAGAATAAAACAGTGCAACCTAGAAAAGATGATGCTGCAATTGGAGAAAAATCAAAATGGCTAACTTTGGATTGACCTGGAAGTGACTAAATGTGTAAGGTCAGGGCTGGAAGAAGTTGTGAGCACAATTGCATGTATTTCCAATAATATTACCAGTCTCAGTGTGTCTGCAGGGCTGGCAAGGTAAAAGGTGTGCTATTGTTCTCTTTTTGTAGAGTGATAAAATTTCAGACTGCAAGCAATAAGGTTAGAAAATCTTAAAGCAGCTACTGGCCTTTTCTGGAAGCATTTATTCATAGATAATTCACTGATGTTAATATATATCAATGTTTCCTAAAGCATAGTCTTTTTTATTCATCTATTTATTTCACAGACTAGCTGTAGCCTCCCCACCATCCTCTTCTCCCAGTCCCTCTTCCCCATTCCCTCACCCCCACCCCACAATTACCTCCTCTTCCATATTCGTCCAGGAAAGGGCAGATCTCCCACGAGAATCAGTAAAACATGCCGTATCAAGTTGCAGTTCCTCGTGTATTAAGGCTGGGCAAGGTGACCGAGTATGAGAAGTAGATTCCCAAATGCCAGTAAAAGAGTTGGAGGCAGTCCCTATTGCCACTATTAGGATTCCCATAAGTGGACCAAGCTACACAACTGTAGCATACAAGCAGAGGGCCTAGGTCAGGTCCATGCAGGCTCCCTGATTGTCAGCTCAGTCTCTGAGAGCCCCTATGAGGCCAGGTTAGTTGATTATGTGAGCCTTCCCGTGGTGTCCTTGACCCTTCTGGCTCCCACACTCCTTTCTCCTCCTCCTCAGCAGGATTTCTGAACTAGCCTAATGTTTGACTAAAGTACATCTTATGAACAACAACAACAAAAAAAATGATGCAGTCTCCTTTGGCTTAAATACTCCAAAATTCTGGTGTGATTAGCCAGGTTATAAATTATTATGCTGATTCTCACAAAAAGAAAGGGTTTGCAGCAAACTCATTTATAACCATTATTAGATAACCCTGATAAATAAATATAGTGTTTTCCTGTTGTGTCACTCAAATGGCCAAGCTGTGATAGTATTGATTGTTATGCCCTAAGGTTGCAAATTCCAGTTCTTTTAAAACTCTCCTTCCACTGTCACATAGCACATGGGAGTAGGTTCGGGGCGAAACAGATGGGGACAAACTGATTTTATTAGGCAACAATGTTCTTGACTCCCTGACCATAATGCACGCACAGCTGTGTGTGGCTGTGATAAAGATGGTGGTTGGATTAAAGTGTCCTTCTTTGCTACTGCAGGGTCAGGCTCCATTATTTTAATCACATATTTAAACAAGTCCTCCAGGAGGGCTCAATCTACAACTTCCTTAATACTAATGATTCTATTAAGTTCTTTGTAGAAAAATAAGAGCTAAATAATTACATGCTAATATCCAGACTCCCTATACTTATGAAAATAAGTATTTTTAGCCCAAGATGTAATTTACAAAGTGATGTGTAATAGCAACGCTACGGCTGTAGTCCTGCAAGTGAAGATGATCAGGGATAGCATATTGAGTGTCAGAGAAAGGAAATATAAACGCATCTTATATGGATTCAGGGACAGAGAACATCTTTGTGTTCATCACAGGTTTGGTGATTATAACAATGGATGTGCTCTTGATAACTTATTGCTCACTGGTGATAAACCTTAGCTTTATAGAAGACTAGATTCAAGTTCAAGTTTTCTGATCACTACTGGAGGAGTTGTGTATGTCACTTTGCATGCTCCCTGAGAATAACACATGATAATTTAACACTATTTCTCTGACATGCTCACAGTCTATTGAGGATGGACTCAGAATTCTTCAGTCTGTAGATCACACTTACTTTCACGATCCATTCCCTGATGTTAGAGGAAAGGTATCCTTCATGTTGCAGTAAATTTTCTATTTCAATACATGATGCAAAGTCTCTTACATTATCGAAGCCTCAACTCCCCCTCTTCCCCCTGCTCTCCTCTGAGCCTTCACCCTCCTACCATCTTTTCTGCCACCTACAATAAACTTCAGGACTCTCTCTTACTTTACAGTTGAACAGTCTGTTTTACTCTGAAATTTTCCGCTGAAAAATCACATCCTATTTTGGTTTTATCCTCTCCTCCCTTCTCCATAAAATTTGCAATTACAGGTACATTATCTAGCTCACCATTATTCTCTCCTACCACTGCTTCAACTTGCTGATATCATTTTTTTCAGAAAATGTCATTGCCATGGTCACTAGTGATGCCCTGCCCCCCTCCATTGAATCCAATGAACATGCTGTGGTATTCCTTTTTTTCTTTGGTTCTCAAAATACAGTCTTACTCTATCCTATTTAATTAGCCATTTTTCCGAAGCCCTCACCATTTACTTTTCTTCCCTTTTTGTCCTATAAATACCAATTCCTCAAGGATTCCATCTTTAACTGTTTATATGTCAAGTTCTGCACACAAGTTCTGGAGAATTTCATCTTAATTAATATTATTAAAGATTTTTATGACTACATCTGTGATATGATATATTTATTTGTCATAACCAAAGGTTTCAACAATTCAAGAATGAAATGGCCTAATTTTGCTTGAGTAAATTAGGGCATATCAAAGAAAGGACACAATCAAGTTTGTTAAGAGCAACAATAGCTTCTGCATCCACATATCTTAACAATGAAATGTCTGCGCAAATCTTCCACTCCTGCGTGAGACAATCAGGAAAAGGGTGAAGCCAAACATGAATCCTGCTGAAATTCCATCCTCATTTACTCCCATTTCCATCACTATGAAACAGCCTGTACATGAATAAAATAAATGCTACAACCTCTGACTGAATCTTTATATAGAAAACAGAAAGGTAGAAAATTATTGGGGCCAGGAGACAGAAAAAAAACAAACAAACAAACATTTTTTCAAGCGAAAACAGAAGGGGGAAAAAACAGGTTCATGAAAGACATGTAACCTGAAAATGAAATAGGGAACTTGTGGTGGTTTGAAAAAGAATATGCCCACACAGGATCACATGTTTGTATACTAGGGCCCCAGTTGATAGAATTGTTCAGTAAGGACTAGGAAGTATGGCCCTGTTGGTGTGTTATTAGGGAGCTGCTTCTTACCCTCTGAAACTGTAAGCCCCGGTAAACTCTTTCTTAAAAACGATGAACTGGTTATAATGATTTCTTATGGCAATGGAAAAATAACTAAGACAAGGCTGCAGAAGAGGGAAGGGGGATTAGCAGGGGCAGGAGGGAGTTAAAGAAGGGGAGCATGAGAAGAAGATCAACAAAAATCTAATATTATGAAAACGCCTACTGAAACCCATCACTTTCTATGGTAATTTTACAAGTATTCCTACTAGCAGTACATATTTATTATTGTAGCCACCAATAACAAAAAAATCATTGAGCTTATTTTCTAGAGAGAAAAGTCTAATTAATCAAGATTATAAGCATTACTGAAAGCCCACTAAGGAAATACAGCGGGCTGCTTGGAGTGGGCTGCCATTAATCAGTTGTGACCATGCTGTGCCCTCATGTTGATTGACTCACTGATATTGACATAAACAGAGTCCTGTGAAATTTTTTTGAATGCTCGATTTAGAGCACAGTGTATCTGAAGCTTTTCCTGTCCTAACTAGAAAACCTTTCTAAATGTTTTGTTGTGTCCTAATTCTCAGAAAGGAAAATGAACTCAACATTCAAACCAAACCATTTGATTGTCACATGACCATAAAGGCATAGCTATAATATTTTTGCCTTTATCACTAGTCTTAAAATAGCTTTCTTTATACATGTAGATTACTAGTACTACTTGGAAGGAGAAAAAAGCAATATAAGAAGACCTTGTAAAGTATGTTTCAGACAACCAGTTTCAGAACCACCTGAATGTTCACTTAGGGAAAGTACTACAATAAAACATATTTCTTGGAGATAAAATGAAATCCATTGTATATGATGGAACCGGAGTCTAATTTTTAAAAATTACTTTAAAATTTGTGTGTGTGTGTGTGTGTGTGTGTGTGTGTGTGTGTATGAATGTAGGCCATATATGTGTGAAAACTAATGAGACCAGAAAATGGTGTTGGGTCTCTTAGACCTGGAATTATAGGACGTTGTGAACCACTCAACATGGGTGCTGGGAATTGAACTTGGCACCTCTGTAAGAGTAGCCAAAACTCTAAACTGCTCAGCCATTTCTGCAGCCTCAGGAGTTTATATTTCAATAAATTTCCACGGTGATCCATAGGCACATTAGTTTTGAAGAAAGCATATGTTTCTGCTGCTTTTATTTAGGTGTTGTTATTGAGTTGCATCTGAAGTGGGTTTAAAATAGAAAATGTTACCAAAGATGCTTCCGTTTAAGAAAAATGGACAATTTTCAACTTCATATAGAAACATGAAAATCCAAGGAGAGCTAAGAAAATATTGAATAACAAAAGAATTGCTGGAGGCATCGCCATCTCTGACCTCGAACTGTACTACAGAGCTATAGTAATTTTAAAATGAATGGTATTGGTACAAAAACAAATATATTGACCACTATAATTGAACTGAATTGAATTAATCCATACACTTACAGACACCTGATTTTTGATAAAGGAGTTAGAAATACAAACCAGAAAAAAAAAATCTTCAACAAATGGTGTTAGTCACACTGGATGGCTACATTTAGAAGAATCCAAACAGATCCATATTTTTTAGCCTGCACAAAACTCAGCTTTAAATGGATCAAAGACCTCAAATAAGCCAAATACATTGAACCTGATGGAAGAAAAAGTAGAGAATAGCTTTGAACTCATTGGCGCAGGAGATGACTTTCTAAAACAGAATACCATTAGTAAAAAGCACTAAGATCATCAATTAATAAATGGTATTTCAATAAACTGAAAAACTTCTGTACATCAAAAATAACACCATCATTTGGGAAAAGCAGCAGAATGGGAAGATTTTTAGCAGCTACACATCTGATAGAAGGGTAGTATCAAAATATATAAAAGCTGTGAGCCTAGCCTGTAACAATTGAGCCTTAAAGTCCAAAATCTCCCTCTTTCTCTCTCTCTGTCTCACTTTTTTTTGCTTGTTTACTGGGTTTTGGGTTGGTTTTTTTTTTTTTGAGACAGGGTTTCTCTTTGTAACAACAGCCCTAACTGACCTGGATCTAACACTATAGACAAAGCTGCTCTTGAACTCAGAAATCTGCCTCTCTCTGCCTCCTAAGTGTTAAAGGTTAAAGATGTGTGCCACTACTGAATGGGTATGCAAAATACTAATTAATTAATTAATTTAAAATATATATATAAAGGACTCAAAATGAGATATCAAGAAAGCAACCCAATTAGAAATGGGATACAGATCTAAACAGAGAATTTTCAATAGAGAAAACTCAAATGGCTTAAAAGAAATGTTCAACATCCTTAGCCATCCAGAAAATGTAAATCAAACTACTTTGAGATTTCATCTTATACCATTCCGAATGGCTAAGATCAATAAAGAAATGGTAGCTCGTGATTGCAAGGATGTACAGGGAAAACTCATCTGGTGGGACTGCAATTTCATACATCACTATGGAAATCAATGTGGCTGTTCTTTGGGAAGATGGGAATGGATCTATCTCAAGGCCCAGTTATAACACTCTTTGGCATATGCACAAAGAATACTTCATCCTACCAAAGAAAGACTTGCTTAATCATGTTCATTGCTGTTATATTCATAATAACCAGGAATCAGAAACAACCTAGTTATCCTTCAATAAATGAATGGATAAAAAAGGTGGTACATTTGCACAATGAAATATTACCACTAAAAAACATGAAATCAAGAAATTCACAGGTAAAAGGATAAACCTAGAAAACATCATCCTGAATGAGGTAACCCAGACCAAGAGAGACAATATGGTATGCATTTGCTTATACGTGGATATTAGCTGTTAAGTCAATGATAACCAAGCTACGATCCATAGAACCGCAGAGGTTAGATATAAAGCAAGTGACTAGGTTTGAGCAAATACATCTATCTGGGAGAAGGAAATAGAATAGATAGTGAGAGATGGATGAGAAAGAAAGTGGAAATTGGAGATCAGGTGGGGAGGAGAAGGAAGAAGGGAAAAAGAGGGGAATATGAGGAGAGACCAGTAAAATTAAGGTCATTTGGAGAAGTAATATGGAAACCAAATCTAACAGAAGCTTTCTAAAATATATACATATATGAAGGCAATATAAATAAAATCAGCAAATAATGCAGGAGACAGAGCCCTAACTATCTCTTGTCATCCAGTGAAGCTTCCAGTACCATTATTGCCATGATTATGTTACAGAGAATTGAGTTGCTGCCCAAAGGGGTTCCATGGGAATCCCCAAACAACTGAGGCCATTACCAAGAACATAGGTCGCTCATGAACCAATGGCAAGGCCTCCATTGCTGAAGACAATACCTACACAATGCATTGAACATAGAGAATTCCATCCAATGCCTACATAGAGCCTTCACTCCTGTTTTCTAGTGTCTTTGGTACAGAAAGGTATTCCACACACTACTAAAGGAGAAATATAAACCCCTATCCAGCCAACAACCCTGGTGTCCAGCCTGTATGATATGTTAGAACAATAGTGATACAAAACGTGCAGGAATAACCAACCAATAGGTTGATCTGACTCAAGGTCAATGGACCTTAAGGTCCACTCCAGTCTGTATGACATTGTATGGGTGACCAAGAACCTTAGACTATATAGCTCAGGGACCTGGGGTAAAACCAAATACTACTGTCCTAAACAACAACAACAACAAAAGTAACAATAAAATGACTCATAATGATATTATGCTATTCTTGCAAATCAGAGCCTTGCTCAGCCATCATCAGAGAAGCTTCCTTCTGCAGCAAATGGGAACAATACAGAGACTCCCAGCCAGACATGCAGAGAATGAGAGACCTTGAGAAATTCAACCCTAAATGGAATTTCTTCATAAAGTCCCTCCTCTTAGGACTCATAGAAACCTATGAAAGAGGATGCAAAAAGAGCATAAAAGCCAGAGGGGATGGGGGACCCCAAGGAAACAAGGACCTTGAAATCAACAGGATTGATGTACATATGAACTCACAGAGCCTGAGACAGCAGGCACAGGTCCTGCATGAGTCTGTGCCAGACAGGGTTGAGCTAAAGGAGAAGGAGACACACAACCCCATACCTAATGTAGAATCAATCTCCAATTGAAGACCACTTTCAAATGAAAATTTAGTTTTCTCCAAGGGTGTCTCGGTTGGGCAACAAATTCATCTTAAGGGTAGGTTGCACGGTAGCAGAAAATAGCAGAAAAAAAACCCTCAATTGCATCATTGTAGCCTCTTTATCTTATAATGTTATGTCATGACGGTTTTAAAATTTTTATCTCATTTTTTATTTTCAATTTTATTTTTATAGATATTCTTTCTCTCTTTTTACCCTACAGGTACTGTGTGTGTGTGTGTGTGTGTGTGTGTGTGTGTTGTGTGTGCATATTATGTCCTCTAGTTTAGTGTTTTAATGGGATTCCTGAGTGTGCAAATGAATGAGTATATGCATCTATATCTTTTTCTTGTGCTTTTCTTGGGCTCTTTTCCATCTATTTCTTTGAATTGTCATATTACATGTATTATTTTATCTTATATTTTACTTCATGATTATCCCTTAGAAGCCTGTTCTTCTTTACTGAGAAACAGAAAGGTAAAGAATCCGAATGGGAGAGGAGGTAGGGAGGAGACTGGGAGGAGAAAGAGAAAACCATAATCGGGATATATTATGTGGGAAAAATCATTTTCAATACAATCAAAAAATAAAGATTGGATAAGAGTTAGAAAAGGTTCCCGACACCTGCCAGTGTTACTCACTGAAGGACAGTTGAAACAATGAAGGCATTCTAGGATAACGCCTTAGAGACCCCAGGGACCTAATAAATCAAATTATTTACTGTCTACATCTTTAAGATCAGCGTGGCTGCCTCTGTTCCTTCAGAATTAAAATAACCAGCTCACTTCACTTCATTCTACTGTACAATAAAGCATTCTTTTCAAGCTTCTAAGCTGGTCCAGATACAACAATAAGGCCATGTCTTGGAAAAATAATGAAAAAGAATAAAACATGAACTGAAACTTTTACTTCAGCCTCAATTGCAGTTGTGACTCACGGTTAGAGACAAGACAGGAAGGCTTAGGTGATACTTTGCTTTGAAAACAGCCAGGCAACTAAGAGAAAGAATGTAATTTTTTTCTTTGAAAGGGAGGTTATGTTTGAAGACAAAATTTTGTAATGCACACAATAATTTTTGGGTAAATTCTATTCCATTTTAATTGCTTTTTCATTTTTAATTTTTCAGTATCACAAATACTATTATCAGGCTCATTCTCCTTTTCTAAAAATACATTTTCAGATGATGGTTACTATAAGTTTGCCTACACTGAGTGGATGTCCTACCAGAAATCTGCAGAAGCTCTCTTTTCAGCTGTAAAGTGGGCCAACATTTGACTTTCGACATATAATTCATATTTTACATTACAATCTATTATACATTCCTTAAGAAATCTGTGACAACTGTGAGAACTTGTTTTTCTTCTAAGTCACTTGAGGAATTTTCAGCTGGCAATGGATGGAGATAGAGACAGAGACCCACATTGGAGCACTGAA
>LOEQ01002014.1:127742-159414 GCA_001685075.1 Bramus lutescens | reverse complement strand
CCCTTAAAATAAATACCCCTTTAAATCCCAACTGGTGTGGGATTGTTTATGACTTACGCCTTCAGGAGATATTCAGTTTATTATAAATAACATTCAAGATTAAAGCATCATAATATTTTACTGTATTTGTTCCAAGTCTCTTTGCCATTATTTTAAATTATTTAATAAACTCAATGTCACTTCTACAGATAAATTCTACAATAGCATTAATTTTCCCATCCTCACAAGTGAGTGACTATCACCTTCCTATAGCTGATGGATCTTATCACTGTACAGGGATTTGAAATATAAAGCTATATGCAAATAAGAAACTCAAGAGGTAATGTTTTATGTGACTAAGAATGTAAGCATTTTAGTTAATAACTTTCTTTCCTCTAAGAAATACTTTTTACTGACTCTATGTACAACTGTGCTGAGATCTAAGTAGACAAACTGAGAAAATAAATATAAGCAAAACAAGAAGAGTTTGAAAGACAAACAGAAAAAAGGAATAATCTTGTTTACAGATATGACTTTACACTTAGAAAGTACAAAAGAACCCCCAAGTTTGATGCAATAAGAGAGCTGAGTTTTATCACTGTATCAATATTCAAAAATTCTTAACTTATCTATAAGAAGTAACTATTTTTATTTTCTGCATTAATACTTTTAAGTAAATACTATATGTTGGCAATAATTTCCAAGATAGCTCATGCAATCTCATGCCTAAAGATAAACAGAATGAATGCAAGAGAAAATGAAGAAATATCAAACTTTATGCAAGTTGTACAGATGACCAGGTAAATAGAAAGGTAGGCAATTTTGACCTGAGAGAGAATGAACAATCACTGTTTGCAGTGTTCTGTGATAAGAAGAAACTTCTGAGCAACTCACACAGTTTACAATGTAAACAATAGAGGGTTAATATACGAGTATTATACTCAGAACGATAAAGATATTGAAATGCCAGGGTTGAGAATTTGAACTCTGTTATAAAAGCAAAAATTAATAAAATAATGTTGTGCAAACTTTTGGTAAAAACATATATAGTACCAATTAGAAATCTGTCGTGACTTCAACTTAAGTAGAAAAGTGCAAAGATTTTACAATAACAAAAATAAATATTAAAAGCTTGATCTATAAATTTAAATTACTTTGAATTATCATCAAGCACTTGGCACATGTAGCAGATTTTCATAAAATATTCAACAAATACGTAAAAATATTAAGTGCCAATTAATGGGGAAAGTCTCTACAGCCGTGGTTTTCTACCTTTCTAATTCTGTGACTGTGGTAATCTTTAAAAAGTCAGTGGGAGAGAGAAAGATGCCATGAGCTCATGTGGAGGGGTTTTTATTGGGGGAAAGTGAATGGGAAATGGGGAAGAGAAGGGGAGAGACCTATGGCAACAGGAGCAGCAGAAGAGATAGAGGCAGAGAGAGAGAGACAGAGACAGAGAGAGACAGACAGACAGGCACAGAAATAGGAGGTGGGCAAGGCCCTTTTAAAAGGGAACTTAATGAATGTGCACAGGGAGTGCTCTTAGTGGCTGCTGCTGAGGAAATAGCTTGCCAGAACCCCAAGGTCAGGCCAGTATAGATGCCTGACAATTGAACACAGTTTCTCAAGTTCTATGTTCCACAGTTCCCCAACTATAAAATCATTTCAATGCTACTTTTATGAAATGTAATGTAAGTATCTGCTATGCAGGGAATCTGATATATGTGGGATCACAACCCACAGGATGAGAACCTCGGCTCTATACCATCTTAATATCAACTAAAGGCCCCCAGAGCATCTTATCCTTCCTCACATACTCTGCTCCCACCAGGAGATTGTGTGCATAAATGTGAACGTTTGCTATGTGTCATTAAAATTCCAAACAAATTTTAATCAGAAAATAAAATAGCCTCCAAAGGCTACAGACCTATGGATTGTTGTCATGTGTGCCCTTAATGAATTCTCAGTTTTACCCTCGACAAGGTAACCTCTGCCAATGGCAAAAATTAAGAATCTTCCTCAGGGGACTTTGGACCAGCAGTAACTACTCCTTCGACGTGACCTCAGTGTAGAGCTCCTGCTCTTGCCTAGGGTGCCCAAGGTGCTACATTGATGTGGGATTCCCCTTTGTATGTTGTGATTACCTGATAAATGAAAAAACTGCTTTGATCCTAGGTTAGAGCAGGGCAGAACAGAAGTAGGCAGGGAAAACTAAACTGAATACTGGGAGAAAGAAAGGTCGAATCAGGAGAAGCCATGGAGCCGCCTCTGGAGACAGAAGCTCTGAAACTTTGCTGGTAGGCCACGACCTCGTGGTGATGCGCAGGTTAATGGAGATGGGTTAAATTAAGATTTAAGAGTTAGCAAATAAGAAGCTAGAGCTCATGGGCCAAGCAGAGATTTAATTAATACAGTTTTCTGTGTGAATATTTTGGCTCAGGGTATCTGGGAAAAACAAGCAGCCTCCTTCTAACACTATATTCTATGCCAATGGCTTTAGCGCACAACTGAGTTTCCAGGAGATACTTTTCTCTGGTTTGTTTTTAAATTTTCTTTCAAGTTAAAATATTCGGAGGCCACCTGTGGCTAGCTGAAAGGGGCTAGGCAGCTAGTATTTGCCATGTGTGTCTTACTATTTTGTTGGTTTTGTTTTCATCATTTAAATAAAAGTATAACTTGGTGAATGTTGTATCAATATTTCCTTCTGGGAAATTAAAGGGAAAAGATGCATGTGTTTTTTACTGCATTTGGGAAGTAGGTTGTAGTTTTTTGTTTTGTTTGCTTTTTTTTTTCTAAATACAAATGTGATGCTGACTGAAATCATTGCTGGAGCTTTAGAACCTCTCCTAAATATTTAGCCCTGTTTCTTCAAAGAACTTCCAAGTTTCTGAATGTTCTTTCTGCATTAATATTCCCTAGCATGATAATATGTATGTAGGTCAGCTTTCCCAGCATCTGTCTTTCCCTCCCCCTCCTCATGTTAAACTAACTTCAATTCAAATTTTTGAGGTTCTGTGCTCTCACAACGTAAAGATTTTCAGGATGGCATCATTATGGGGGCTAGAGAGATGGCTCAGTGGTTAAGAGTATTGGCTCTTCTTCCAAGGACCAAAGTTCAGTTCCCAGCACCCTCATGGCAGCTCACAACTACCTGTAACTCTAGTCCCAGGGGGTCTGGCACTCTCACACAGACATGCATGCAGGCAAAATGCCAATGCACATAAAACAAAAATAAATAAATATTTTTTAAAAAGTGACATCATTTTTTATTTGGCTTCTGTTGTTGTAAGGAGGCTGCTTGTTGGTTCCCAGCTACTCAGCCTGAATATAATCACACAGAAACCATATTATTTAAATCATTGCTTGGCCCATTAGCTCTAGCTTCTTATTGTTTATCTCTTACATCTTAATTTAATCCATTTCCATTAATCTGTGTATTGCCACGTGGCTGTAGTTTACTGGATAAAGTTCCCAGTGTCTGTCTCCAGCAGTGGCTCCATGACTTTTTCCTACTCCACCCTTCTTTCTCCCAGCATTCATTTCTGTCTTCCCTGCCTACCTCTGCTCCACCCTGCCACAGGCTCAAGCCAGCTTTCTTTATTAACCAATCATATTCACAGCATACAGAGGAAATCCTACATCATTCTGTCACATTGTAATTATGAGGACGATGGACCTTTTGATGACTAATATTCAAAATTGAGAAATAGCCCTGGTAGAAACTGAAGGTTGCTATCATCTTATCAATATGTACCAGAATATTAAAACATGAAAACAAATTATAAAATAGCCACGTCCCAGTCACTCAGTGAAACGAGCCTGCATTTCAGGACAGCCCATGTCCAGTCACTCACAAGGGTAGCATCTAATAAATTTGAAGAATCCACGTGTGTACCTATGTGTGCTGCAAGTATGCCATTTGTTTTCTAGTTTCCTCACCCACTCTGCTTCTTGCATTAGAAATCCTAATATGAGTGTCCTGCATCATCCGTTCACAAATCAACACCGCTCACTGGTCATCACTTACGGTATCTCGGTGTTCTGAACACTGTTCATCAACCATCTCTCTAAATCACCTCCAGTAGCATGATGAAAGTCAGGAAAATGTATGTGGTTCTAATTGGGTAATTCCAGCTTCCACTGGAAATTTCATCTGCGGAGCATAGTTCTCCTTGCCAGGTTTCCAATTAAACAACAATCAGTAAGTATAGTTTATCTTCCCATGAGTATTCTAGCTCAATTCTCAGATTAGGCATCTTCAATCTTCATTAATGCCCCACATTTATAAACTAAATGGCCAATGTTTATTTCACTTATATTTTGAATAGCATCCCAGAATTTAAAGTATCACTGAAAAGCATTTTAATTACCTGCTTAGAAAAATTACTCATACAATTATCTGGTAATATGAAAGGGAGGATAATAAATCAAACCAAATATGAGTGATCATTAAATTTAGATACAAAATGATCAACACCTTCCTTCTCAAAAACTTTTTTTCAAGTTGTTTTTCCTCAGGTCTTCAACAGAAGATTATTGAGGAAAATTCAAGAAGAGCTTCAGTTATGTTCTGCCAATAGAGTCATTGCTTTTAAATTATTGGGTTTTTATTTTTAAACATTCTTGGTTTTTTAATAGAGTTTTTCATTTCCCAAAGTTCTCAAAACACCCTGGTGTCTTACCATGACTTTTGTCTCATTTCTTCTCCGGCCTTCACACCATTAACTTGCATAACCTCCAACATACTAATATTATACATTTCCATTCAGGGTCTACTAGCATTAGCTCCCCAATATCCTTTACTCAGAAAGCACAAAATGGTGATACTCATCACTAAAACTCCATTTTAGGTCCTGAGAACTGAAAGTGACCTAGAAGTACTGAAGTAATTGAGAACCTTTGCTTAAAAGTTTACTCAGCTTTGCACTGTACCCCCACTGTTGATACTACTATACCTCACTTCTGGAAATCATAATGTGCTGTCAAGCTTTTACAGTTTCTACCCTCTATGTTAGAAACACCTTTTCCACCCCAAATTTATGCACTTGATACACACCTATTCAACATTAAGATCACACCTCTGTGGTCTTTGACCCAATTACCAGACTGAATTGATCTTTCTCTAAACATTGATAGTTCTTTGAGGTTATGTCATAGTTATTCAGTGATATGGATGTCTCTCGGCTAAACTACAAGCTCTCACCTAAGATTATGTAAATACATATCTGAACATGCTATAATAGCCTTAAAAATAAAAGGTGACATGTAGTGATTAGAGCGGCGGGCTGGCCTGCTTTTCGTCCCACCCTGCTCCTGCACGGCTAGCTTATAACTGGAAATAACAACACACAAATTGTATTCATTTACGCACTGCCTGGCCCATTATATCTAGCCTCTTCTTGGCTAACTCTCTAATCTTGANTATTAACCAATGAAAGTAACACATAGACAGATGACCCTCCTACATCAGTCACATAATTATTGTCATATTTAATATAAATAAAATATTAATATTTTACTTTTGAAAATAACTTTAGTATAATGAACTGATTGCGCAGTTCAAAACTCTACACATCTCAGTGAACTTCTACATGGTTAGAATGGCAATTCTGAACCATGAAGCTTCATTCAGAGTTTTACATTTTCACACTTTTTTGCAGATTTTATGCACACACACACACAAAACTATGACAGATTTGAAAGTAGAAAACAAATTAATATTTTACCTTCATATTTCATGTGATTCAGCTCTTCATCGTCACCTAATAGTACGCTCTCTTTGTCTGTTTCTCAGTGTATAACATTACGCACATTCCACCCAGCTGTTCTACTTCCAGGCATACACTCAGAGAACTCCATGCCCTAGCATAGATGCTTTTGCAGTTCCATGTGTATTGTTTGTGTTGAGGAAACAAAACCAACCTCAATATCAAAATATGGACAGATAATGAAATAAGATACATATACAAAATAAAATTTAATTAATCTACACGGAAATATGAAATCAGAAAATTGAATGAACTTAAGAGTATATAATATTGAAGTCACCCAAACTCAGAAAGAAAAAACTCCCATATTGTTCCTTAAATATGGATCCTACCTTGTAACCAGTTTTAATTCTGGACATAGAATAAAATACCTTTTATATTTTTGTAAATAACTGTCTAGGTGTCAATAATACTTTATTAATTAATTGTCTTAATTAGTTAAATTAAATAATTATAAAAATTTAAATAAAAAATAGATAAAATGTAAGCTTCAAAATTCAATAGAAAATTTAAAGAACAGATGGAATTTTGATAGACAGAAAGATAGATTATAGATAAATAAATAGATTAGATAGATAGATAGATAGATAGATAGATAGATAGATAGATAGATAGATTAGATTAGATTAGATTATTGTTCTTAAGTTAAAACTTAAAATAGCACTTTAAACATCATGGTAGTTTATATGTTCTACATAAATTCTGTAAGCACCAAAAATACTTTTACCTGACACTTTTGCATAAAGCAAAAAGACTTAGTGCTTCTACAATAATTACTGAAGCCTTATAAAATTTTTGCACAAAAAGATTAAGTACAGGAGAAATGAACTCTTCCAGTCTGAAAAGGTACATCATGGAAGCATAACTTTCGACCTTTTCTGTTGTTGAAGAAAACAACAATTGAGCAATTGAGTATTCACACAGGCTCTTACAGGTAATTTATACAATGTGGAGAATCTCCGAGTCATATGGAAAATCCTCATCTAAAAATGATATGATAGCCAGATGACTAGGGAAATAACTCAAAGCATTTCAGGAAGGGGAGGAAACCCTAATTGTGTGAAGTCCTGAGTGAAAGTGTATCTTTTACATGGCATGTCCATGCCCAGGGCTCTAATGCCTCAGGCCCTTGAGAGTGGCAAAGCCTTTCCCAGACAACAAGGCTTTCCTCTGGAGTCCAAATGTCAATGAAAGGTCAGTGTTTCCAAAGACTAGCAACTCCTCCTGTTCCTCCTCCTAGATATTTATAGACTAAGACTTCTCACATACAGAGACCTCCTACAGAGACTAAAACCTCCTCCCCCATACTCTAACTAAGAAATATGACGAGGTTCTGGGCAGCTAGAAGTAGCAGGTGCCCTCTGTAAACACACATCCCCACTATACCCCAGATTTGCTATATATATGTCCGCCCTTCCTTCATTGCCTCACTACCTCTAGTCATGGTTTCAGGACCCAAGCAATGAGAGTTACAACAAAGTCTGGAGTGAACTGTGCATATCTGCTAAGGTGACTCTAGAAAAATAGTTGTGGGCTGTGTAGCTTTCAACAACAAGAAGAGAGAGAGAGAGACTAAAGAGATAGTTCTGTGGTTAAGAACACTGGCTACCCTTTAAGAGGACCAGAGTTTGATTCCCAGCACCCACCTGGCAACTCACAACCATCTGCAACTCCAATTCCATGAGATATGTCAGCCTCCAGGGGCAGCAGACACGTGCATGGTGAAGACGTACACACAGGCAAAACCCTAAGCACATAAAAAATTATTTATAATTAAAAGAGAAATATAAATTTAAGGACTCAGTTTATCCAAAAACGGTACCAGTAATAGTGGAAAAACACCAAATAAACACAAATTACAACTTATCATAAATATATCAGAATACTATCATTTCACATATTTTAAGCCTGTAAAATGTCATTTGCCTGTGTATTATTGAGGAATGCATTTAGAGAATCTGCCAGGGCTATGGTTGTAGTCCTGAGGCACAGCACTTACCTGCCATGTCCTGAAGTCTGGAATTAAATCTAACATGCCCAAACATGGGTGCAGCATATGGGAATAGATGACTCCCCCAGAGTCTTTATTGGCACTGATGCTTAAGAAGTTGTTACAAGTACCTTCTTTCATGTGTTGATCCAGAAGAAATTATGGCTAAAACTTGTAAAGGCGCATTTCAAACAAATAAATTTATAGAATTGACTTTTATAGAATAGACAGATGACTCCTTGTTCTAGTTCTTTCCAATGACCACTACACCTGGCTCAACAGTGTCTAGCTCCAGCCTCCCTGCCTGATGCCCTCATGGAAGTTCACCAAATCTCATCTCATGCTGCCTTGGCATCTTGGCATCTAAGGCTCCTCATCTCTGGCATTTATAACAAGTGGACACTCTGCTACAATAAATCAGGCTGACTAAATTTCCCAATACCATCTGGTGTGCCTGGAAGCCTAGATAGAAGCCATCATGTTATATAAAAAAAAGAAACCCAACAGGCAAAGGTGTGTTTTGAGTCATAGAATGTGTGAGCCACTCACCCAAACAAGTAAAAGAGGAAAATCACAAGAAGACTTTATTATTCTATTTTCTTTTTATGTTATTTCATAAATCATATGATTGATATGCTATTAAAACTAATTATATAGACTATAAATAATCATAGAAGAATCTTTTGATTTTTTCCAACATGGGAACTGCCACATAGAATCTCTTTCACATTTTGAAAAACTAAAATTTGTTTTTGTTATTGCTTCTCTCTTCGGTGAAGAAGACAGTTCAAGTTTCAACACACTTTATCACTTATATATGTGTTATAAACTGCATATGAAAAGGGTTCCATAACTGTCTCTGAACAGTGTGGTGCCTGTCCAAATCCAGGGAAAATGAGAATTGCTAGGTTCAAGCTTTCTCACAATAAAAATTCCCTTCTTTATTATGTCTTTACAAGTCTCTAATTCAATGTAAGATTAGCAGCTATGAATGCATCAATGTATTTGCTTCTTATTTGCAAAATGAGGTAATTCCTGTGCTACACATTATTATTTCACATTATTGAACAGTGAGCTCATTTGGGGGCATTGAAAATCAAACTAGAAATAAAAGTGATCCAAGCTGGACTAAAACAAGTTTTAAGTAAATATGACACAAAATCACTTAAGAGAATAAAGTCAGTCTTAGAATGATTGTACTAGAATGGAATCCCAGCCAACAAAGGTGGACTTCCTTTGAAGTCAGAATTAATACCAGAGAGATTAGAACAAAATGAAAGTAATTCAACTTTCTGTAAGCAAAGCCTTATACCTCTCTTTATGTATAAGACCATGGGCTACATTTCTCCCCCATAACACAAAATGAGAAAACTTGTTGCACCTTCAGGTGACCCAAAATTATTAATATTATTAATAAAAAGGACACAATTAATAACTCATTATCCAAGAAGTTGAAAAGAGTCATACTAGAGATTAATGTTGAGGAGGGGAAGGATGAAAAGGCTAAATATATGCTGGACTTGAGGGGTGGTATCACAAAGAAAGAGAACATAAAAGGAGACATGTTACCCCAAAGGATGAAGAAGAAACTTCAAGGGCCCTAAGGTTAAGAGTGGAGTAGCATTTCCATGTTTAGAGAGGTCTTTGGCCAGTGTGATTTCTGGTCAACAGGAAAGAAGGGTTGTATGTTTAAGAGCTTTTGAGGGTTCAGGTGTTCCAGCCCAAAGAACGTGGGCATACATCTGGGCAATGATTCTTTGGGGACTGCAGACAGCACCAAAGCCAAATGTGCAGAATTCAGAACAGAAGTCAGCCAAGGATGTACTGGGGGCCAACTCTCATTCTGTCCTGTCTTTGGCACAGTGCACAAGAATTTTAAAAAGCTGAAAAATATCAATGCAAAACATTATTTTAGAATAAATGATGATAGGAAAGTGAAATTTCAGAGCTCATAAATAAACACTACAATACAGCCATGTTTCTTCTTTTAGATTGTCCTTGCAACTGCTTTTCTTCCTTTTATTGAAAATGGATTTCTTTTCTCATGTAGCATATCCTGATTACAGTTCCCCTCCCTCTACTCCTTCCAGATTTGTCCCATCTTCCCACCCATCCAGATCTACCACCTTTCTGTCTCTCATTAGAAAACAAACATGTTCTGAGGGATAATAATGCATATAACAAAAACCAACTCCTTGGGAATGAACAAAACAAGCAAACAGAAGGGAAAGATCACAAAGAAAGGCATAAGAAAAGGAAACCTACTCATTTGTACACTCAGGAACCCCATAAAAATCTCTAACATGGAAGTCATAATACTCAGAAAGACCTGGTGCAGACTAGTTCAGGCCCTATACATTCGGCTGTAAGCTGTAATCTCTGTATGTAAACAGGAACTTGGTTGATTTAGGGGACCTTGGTTTTTTCCAGTGTCCTCCACACCCTCTGGCTCTTGTGAAAATTTACCACATTTTCTCCATCTATCATTATGTTGAAGGAAATCTAGGTTATTTCCAATTTCTGACTTTGATAAATACAGCAGCAATGAATATGATTGAGTGCTTCTGAGATACAGGATGAACATCCTTTGGGTATATGCCCAAGTTCTATAGCTGGTTCTTGAGCTAGATCCATTCCCATCTTCCTGACTATCACACTAATTTCTTTAGTGGCTGTACAGTTTGCACTGCAACCAGCAGTGAATGAGTGTTCCCCTTATTCCACATCTAGGCCAGCATGAGCTGGTATTTTTTTATTGATCTTAGCAATTCTGATGGGTGTAAGATGAAATTTCAAAGTAGTTTTGATTTGCATTACTCTGATAACTAAGGATGTTGAACACTTCTTTAAGTGTTTCTAAGCCATTTGAGTTTTCTCTCTTGAGAATTCTCTATTTAGATCTGTACCCCATCTTTAATTGGGTTGTTTTCTTATTATCTCATGTTTTTAGTTCTTTATACATTTTGGATATTAGACCTTTATAGAATGTGGAGTTGTTGAAAATATTTTCCCATTCTACAGACTGCCACCATGCCCAAAGGACATTGCCCTTTGCCATGTAGAAGCTTCTCAGTTTGATGATTTCCCATTTATTAATTCTTGCGGTTTGTACCTGTGCTAGCAGGGTTCTATTCAGAAAATATTTCCCTGTGTCAATGACTTGAAGGTTATTCCTCATTTTCTGATCCATAGGTTCAGTGCATCTGGGTTTATGTTGAATATTTATTCAACTTGGACTTGAGTGCTGAGCAGGGTGATAGTAAGGTTCTATTTGCTTCTTCCTATGCGCCAACCTCCAGTGTGAACTACATCAATTTTTTAAAATGCTGTCTTTTTCCAGTGTATATCTCTAGCCTCTTTATCAAAAATCAAATTTCATAATTGTGTGGATTTACGTTTGTGTCTTCAAATCAATTCCATTGATCAATGTGTCTACTTTTGGTATCGTTACTTCTGTTTTTATTACTATAGATCTGTAGTACAACTTGAAATTGGAGGTAGTTGTATCTCTCACAGTTCTTTTAGTAACCAGAATTGTTTTAGTTATCCTGGATTTTTTAAAACTTTTGTATATGAAGCTGAATGTTATCCTTTCAAGATCTGTGAAGAAGTATGTTGGAATTTTAAAGGGATTGCATTGAATCTACCTAGCTCTTTTGGTAGGATGTCCATTTTTACCATGTTAATCCTACCAATTGACAAGCATGAGATCTTTCCAGATTCTCATATCTTTTTCAAAAATTTCAGAGTCTTAAAGTTTTATAATAAGTGTCTTTCACTTGCTTAGTTACAGGTACTCCAAGATAGTTCATATTATTTGAGGACTATCATAAAAGGTGTTTCTCTGATTTCTTCATCACTCTGCTTGCCATTTGTATATAGTAGAGATAGATTTTTTTTAGTTAATTTTATATCCAGCTACATTGCTGAAAGTACTTATCAACAGTAGGAGTTTCTTGGGAGAATATTCTTTGATTCACTTATGCATGCAATCATATCATCTGCAAGTAAAGATGCTTTAACTTCTTCCTTTACAATTTGTATCCCTTGATAGTCTCCAGCTGTCTCATTGCTCCAGCTAAGATCTCAAGTACTATATTGAATAGGTATGGAGAGAGTGAACAACGTTTTCTTGTTCCTAATTTTTCTTTGTGCCTTAAAGCAAAGGGCAATAATCAATTGGTAACAACCAAGAAATATTATCAGTGGGAAAGATTTGGGGGTTTGGCTGGATTATCCGACCACTCTGTAGTCCATAGTTCTTTGCTGTCCTCCTCCTGAATCATGCACAAAATCATGGAAAAAGCAATTATTTGTGTAGTTTTGGGAGAGAAGAATAAAAAACCTTCACAGAAACCTAGTCTTTGACATTGTTAACATACTGAACCAGGACCTATCTATTCCAGCACACCCTGATAAATTGTAAACATGAATCGCATACTTTGTCTTTTAATTTCTCTGTGCCTTCCAGCCAAGTCTCTAACTCATCCATCCACCCTTAATGCATTTTCTGATTCTTATTTCCATAGCTCCATGAATCACAGCAGCGGGACTATTGTAGGTGAGCAATTACAACACTCATAGCCAACAGGTTTTCGTGTGAGATAAAGACATATACAGCACCTATGAGATGGGAAGGCGTGAACAAATGGAGTTGTAGTCCTTAGAGAATGCGGTTTGAGATGCCAAGCTTTAAATGTGGCTTCCTGTTCTGCTGAACTTTATTTGACAACATCTCTGGTTCAAAGGGTAAGGTGTGTGCTCCAAGTATGAAGTGCAATTAAATTACCACTTAAAAGTATTTTAAGTGGAAAATTAAAACTTAGTGGACCTTTGGCTCTCACATCCTCCAGTAAGCATTTTCTCCTGGAATTACTTAAACATCATTTAGCTTCATTGATGTCAAATACATTTCAATTGGACCTCACTCAAGTAGGTCATGGATTCAAGTTGCAATTTGTATTTGACAAATATTTGTTACTCTTTTCATGCTATGTTATTTATGCAATTGACATTCAAAGTCAATAGAGGTCAATGATAGACATTAACAATTCCCACAATGTTTTCATAGTTGCATAAATTTTATCACTGTTTTGGTTTATTAATTTATCTGAGTAGGTCTGCGACTCAACCAAGACAGGTTATGAAGTAGATCGGAAATAAAATCAAGACTATTGCTATGCAAAAATTTTAAAGTTGTTGTAATCACTAAGGTCAGTGAACTCTACATTCTAACTTTAACTGAGAGGGGGCAAGTTATCATCATTTTGGCTGATCGCTTTAACAATAATAACATACATCTGAAAACCTTTCAACAGATGATTGACGTTTTATTTTTAGATATGCTTCAAGAAGAAAGAACACAAACACATTTTAGGTAGCAGGAAAAGCAGAGGTCTGGGCCACCTCCTGTCTCTGCACAGGGTGTCTGTCACTTTGCTTTTCCCTCTGGAGAGAACTGGAACTTTGAAATCCAAAGCAGGGACTTTTCACGGTTATGACATTTCCCACGACATTTACTTTAAAAAAAATCAATCTGGCTGTAAAAGCACTAGAAACAGGGGCTTGGGAACTTAAGGGACCATAACAGGACTCCAGCCAACAAAGTTACTTTGATTTTTTTTCCTCTGAAAAGATTTATCTGAAAATGGATCTAGATAGTTTTCTACAAAGACCAAGGCCTCCTCAGATATATGTATAATATATATTGTAATAATGTATCTTCTTCCACAGATTTAATTTTAGTTCTTTCAGACTTCAATAATCAGGTTATAGAATCAACACTGCACAATATTTATCTGGGGCTTGTCCTAATCAGACACTGAGTATGCAGTGGGAGGGGCACCCTCCTGTGTCAAAAGGCTTTCAGACATGGTGAAAATACACCCTACCAGAGAAAGAGACAGAAGCTCACGATGTGTGCAACACAAGAAGCTAACAGCCAGAAACTTGGGTCTGGCAATGGACTTCGATTTATCATTCAATAAAAGTTTCAGATATGTCTGTGCCCTGTTTCTGGGATAAGTAACCTCAGAAAGTAAAGAGATTGAACTGGGCTCATGGATTCGCAGGTTTCGCGGTAGGATGGCACCATTTATTACTGGGGCCTTAGGAAGACAGGACAACAGAGTGGAAAGGCAGAATGGAAAGAGCTGCTCATCTTATGGTAGCCACAGAGCATAGAGAGCTAATTGGCCAGAGACAAGATAGACACTTCAATGGCAAGTACCTCCGCCCCCTACTTTCTCCAACTAGATTCAACTTCCTGTTTCCCAACATCTCCCTGCAGTCCCACCAAATGGTAGGTCAGCACTCTCAGGCCTTGGCACTTCCCACTCTTCTCAACACTGTATTGGCAGCCAAGCTTTTAAAACAGGGTCCTTCAGTTCGAGTAGAAGCTAAGAAGCACATGACTTCTGGCTTTGTGAATAGTAGTTTGGCTTGCTGCTGCCTTCAGAGCCTGTATTCAGCCCCTTTGAAGGATGTGAGGTTATCTGACTGTATGACTGAAAATTTATCAGTGTGCAAGAAATGCATTCAGAGAGCACAGTTCTTTCTATTACACAATTCAGCTGTGTCAATCTTGGACAATGCACTTGAGATTCTAAGTTTATAGACTGACATCTCTGAGATAGACTAGTTAATGAACAGAAAAGGACTCAGATATATGGAAAATAACATCCATCTTCTATTCAATGGACAAACTGTCACATTGTCCAGTGATGTTTCTATAACTACGTATTCCAAGCCTACCCCAGAGGAGTTGGGTGTACTCAGGAGTCTAAAGATGTTTAAGTCCTTCAGTCATTCTGTAGCTCAGTCAAATTCAGAAAGCAGTATGACCTTACAATGACTTAACTAAGGGCAGAGGGAGTATTCGGTATCTTTGAATTTCCTGGACCTAGCAAGAGCTTATCACAGAGTAGGTGCTATATGAGCAGACTGCAGCTGGAAGAGTTAGAAATTAATGCAAAGACCATGGGATAAGTAGGCTCAGAACTTACTATCTTTAAGCCCTATTTGCTAGTATCTTGGAATATGGCTGTGCCAGTGAAGAGAGGAGTTTCAAAGAGATAATGAACTATATGGAGTTATTAGTGAGGCCCTCATAGAGCCACCATTCACCAACACAAAGACAAAACATATGAGCCCATAGCAAGCAAGTGGTCAGGGAAAAGAATGTCGGGAGAAGCCAATACAACTAGCCCCTTTAAATGGGCCTTTTCACTTCCAGAATTGTGTACTTTAAATTTTGCTTTTTTATCTCTCTGAACCATTTTGTTATGGCAGCTTAGCAGGTTAATGACATTAGAAAAAAATATATAAACTTCAAAATGGGTATAAATCATATTATAAAGTGGGAAAAGTCACTTACATTTCTTAACTAGAACAATCTCATTAACAAAGACACTAATACTTTGCCCAAGATTATACAGTTAATACATCCCAAGGCCAAGTTTGAAACATGAGTTTACCAAGCTGTGTAACCACAATTTGAAAAATTTAATGACTACCACATAGTGCTTGAATGTGTTACTTCTAATCATAAATCTATGATTACAATTATTGTCTAAGGTTTGACACAACCTATAAAGTAGTGAGGGTGATGCTGATAAAAACAATTACTCTTTGATAAGTTCATTGATATCTTCTAAGCTGGATCCTACCTTCCTAAACCCTAGGTATACTCAGTGTTCCATTAAGAGCCAAGAGAAACATAAATATTTAAACTCAATGGGCTATAGAAACCACAAAAAATAGTTCTGAATACATAACATATTATAGAATTTTCAATTATGTTACTGATTTGAAAATTCCACATCTCTCCTTAAAAACTGAGAAACAAAAACACGTCCATCAGAATAGAGTCTTAAGCAGAAACTATTTTAAAAATAAAAAATAAGAGACTGGAGAGGTGGCTCGGGGCTTAAGAGAGCACAATGCGCTTGCCAAGGACCTAAACATGGTTCCAGCACCCACGTTCAAGTGGCTCACAAACATTTCTAACTCCAGGCCTGACACACTCTTCCGGACTCCACAGGTAGCTGCTCTTTCCCATGCACTTACACAGATACACACAGCTAACAATAAAATAAATCTATAAAAATAAAACATTTTATTCCCACTTTTTACTATGATATATGATGAGGCAAACCTATATATAAGTACACATATAAATTAGATTTAATTTTGGAAAAAGTAATGGAACTTAGATGTCATTAATGAGCGCAATTTCTTTCAGGCATCATAAAATTACTAATGCCAAATATTATCAAACCTTAAGTTGTAGGAAGTAAACAAAATTGCTAAAGTAAAAATTACCTTGTAAATATTCTAGATTTATTTCTATAGGAACACTTTAAAAATGTAATAACATTTATCCAAGTAAGAACTGACTTTTCCACAAAACCCACATGAAAAGCTATTTCAAGTTCTGTCTCAAAAACAAATTTAGAGGACAAACGAACATACTCTATCCAACAAAGAGCTCGGATATCTTTTGAGTGAGGAAAGACCCCAATTTCAGGAACCTTTGTAGAACACTGTTCTATCAAGTATTAAAAACACAAAAGTAGGACACCCAAAACCTCTGCTTGGTAGAGATTTTTACTGTCAGTTCTCCTCCAGCAATGTAAATGAAGGGAAAAGATTGCTGCAATCATGTTGGTAAATTTTCTGCACCGGAAGGCTTCACAACAGCCATGCTGCTTAGCAACTGCCCAGCACTTGGGAGGGACATTCACACAAACTGGAACAGGAATTGAACCCTCTGGGCCCATACAACACTGCTTGTAACTAGGGAATATGTTTTGATTAAAATTTTCCTATGAAGGCAAAATAAAGCCTTTCTCCCATCCTTGGTCACCTATGGGTTCTAAGTGTGGGAAAAGGATGCCAACATACAAAAAAATCAATATTCATGCAGAAATGCTGAAATACATAGAAAAGAGATTAATGAAGCAAAAATAAATTCTATCAAGACTGAATTTTGTTATTATAATCCCAGAAAGCATATATACCACCCATCCAATCAACCAAAAGTAATTTGTTTCTCCTAGAACATAGTATTGACTGAATTTCTACATTTTAATATTTATTTAGTTAGACTTACATGTATAAATGTTAAGTCAATATGGATGCATATCTAATGCCCGTGGCGGTCAGAAGAGGGCATTGGGTCCCCTGGACCTGGGGTTATACATGGTTGTGACCCACACTGTGAGTGCCAAAAATGAGCCTGAGTCCTCAGCAAGAACAGTGTGTGCCCTTCACTTCAAAGCCATTGATTAACCCAGCCCTAGGATAAATCCATTAGAGATTGTAGGCAGTTACAAATTAGATATTCTCTTTCCTGCCTCTCTCTCTCCTTCCTTTTCCCATTTTCTTCCCCACCCTCCCTCCCTCTTTCCTTACCCTGTCTCTTTTCTTCTTCCTCTCACTTCCACCTTTCTCAACCCTAATGAATCTTTCTACATGGTTGAGTTTTGCATTGAGCTTTTCTCTCAAGATAAAAACACTTATTTAAAAATTTTAAATATGGAATAAACATTTTTCTGAAATGCACATAAAAAGAGTTCAACTCAACTTCTTTGACAGATATTTCTTTTTTATGTCTTAATAAAGATTTGGGCTGTATGAGTTCTACAGCCTGCTTCTTGATGTTTCTAAATGGCCAGGATGGTAGGCTTCAAATAAAATGAAGACGGATCTCTTTGGTATGCTAAGAGTACCAACTCAGGATCCATTCATATCAGTGAGACCCATTTCCACCACACAAATGACACCTGCTAAGGTGTATCTCTCAACTTAAAAATGGGTGACTTCAAATTTTCTCTTCCCATTCTGTCTTGCTAGCATGCCGGTAGAGGTCAAGTCTCAATAGTTTGAACATAAGACAATCCTTTGAGGTGATATGCATATTTCATATCTGGCAGACAAGCCTGCCACATAAACATACAAGAGGTTTACACTGTGGGGCCTCGGATTTTTACGAAGAAATGTGAGACTTAATGATGTCTGTTCTCATCCTCTGCAAACCTCTCTTTTTTTGGCTTCATTTCTTTTACTAGATGGCTCCTCCTCCCACTGCACTTCAGGTTAGTGAAAAGGAATATTTTCAGCTCCTTTAGGCAGCATCTATTTGGGACAGTTTCACAGTTGATGTTTTTTACAAGTTTTGAAAGTCCAAAGGCATGACCTACTTCTGTGAGTTCCCATACTTAAATGTGAGAGGATCTTTCCTCTTAGAGGCTGTCCTCACCAGGAAGATATTCTTGGCAGACAATCATTGAAGTGCATCTGAAAGGCCAGACCTGACCTTTTGGCAGCCATGCAGCATGGGAGAGTTTGGTCTCAGGCAGGATGACAATATGTTTGTCCTAGAACCCAAGGCCACCACTAGGGCTTCCCAGAGAAGCCCCATGAGAGAGGATGGTAGGGATAGGGGACAGTTTTTGTGTTTCTTAGGCTATTTTACTTCCTGGTTATCTGTCACTTCTTGTATATATAGCTCCCCTTGACCAGGATTCTTGAGGGAAATGAATTAGGTTTATCCCATATACAAATTATGGAGAATAAGCAGATAAGTGGTAGAAACTGCTATTTAAAAGGAATTCCTAAATGGAAAGTCAACCAGATGGTGAGAAAGAACATTTTTCAAACAGAGTAAATGACTTTGAATTTGTGCACATTAATAACTTGTTTGAATACTAATCACTTAGAGTTAACAAGTTCTAAGTAGTAAAATGAACATTAAAGACACATGTATTTTTGTGCAATATGAAAATTTTTAAAAATGAGATCAATAGCCTATTCTCTATAGTATAAATCAATCTCTGGTTTTATAAATGTCATTGTTTTATAAATTCTACACTGTTGCACAATTATTGCATATCAATAGAAGGGAACACAAAGGATAAAGCAGGAAGCAACTGATAAAATGGGGAACTAAGCTTTTTTCAAAAGATACTCTCTGTTTTGTGTGATTCAATGCATCTTTGCATTTCAATATCTAAAAGTAAGACCTACAGTGTGTTTATTTCAGGCCTTGCCCATGGGACTTTGCTGCTCTAGCAGTCAAACATTTATGTTTGAGATTCCATCCTGCCTTTTCAGCCCCAAACTAATTATACAAATGTTATGACAATCTGTACTCAGTCTTCAGACTCTCACTATGCTGAGATTATCATTACAACTTCTCTTTTTTACCAACAAGGAAAACAAACAGAAGAATGATTAACAAGCTTTCCCAAGAATGCTCAGCCCTTACCCACAGCCCTGACATGTGAGCCAAGGAACCCCGCTGTGGCAGCCATGTNNNNAGTTGTTCGCCCACTGCTGCCTGCCATTCACAGGCATTTCCGGCACTCAAAAGCAGGCACTGATTCAATAATGTCATCTACGAAATACTGTAACCGTTATAATTGCAATGTAACCTATATTTACACGAGTGTCACTTTCTGTCACTTCTTAAGTAAAATTGAATTGAAATTAAGGTGTTCTGGTGTGACTTAGTTTCCAGGAAATAATGGCATGTGAACTCAAAGGTGAACTTTTCTTTCAAAGTATAAATCAGTGTATGTCAATCAAGGAGGCTGGGTGTCTATATGCAGAGAGTTATGAATAACTCTTTCTGGTTTCCTTTGTTTTGTGATCTTTTGTTTATATTTAACAAGAAAGATACATACATGTGCAATATTGTTATCTGTAAAATAAAAATACTATTGGTAGTGTATGACAAAAAGAGGCCATGAATTTGAAAGAGAACAAGGATGGGTATATAGGAGGATTTGAGAAAGGAAATGAAAGGGAAATGATGTAATTATATTATGATCTCAAAAAATAAAAGAAATATTTTTATAATTCCCCATATTTACTTTTTATGTTTTTCTTTTATTGAAAATGAATTTTTTCATACAGGATATTCTGATTAGGCTTTTCCCTCTCCACAAATCCTCCAGATGTGAGAGGATGTGGGGAGTATCTTAAGAAATATTTTGAAAAAATACTGTTGGTAAATTCAACAGAGAAGAAGTAAATGAATGTTAAAAATCTATCCTTTATGTCAATTTCTCAGAAAATTAGGAAGCAACCTACCTCAAGACCCAGCAATACCACTTTTGTGTATATACCCAAAGGATGCTCAATCGTACCACAAGGACATGTGCTCAACTATGTTCATAGCAGCATTATTTGTAATAGTCAGAACTTGGAGGCAACCTATATGCCCCTTGACCAAAGAATGGATAAAGAAAATATGGTATGTTTACACAATGGAGTACTACACAGCAGAAAAAAATAATGACATCCTGAAATTCGTGGGCAAAAGGATGGATTTAGAAAACATCATATTGAGTGAGGTAACCCAGACCCAGAAAGACAAATATCATATGCACTCACTCATAAATGGCTTTTAGACAAAAAGCAAAGAAAGCCAGCCTACAATTCACAATCCCAGAGAACCTAGACAGCAATGAGGACCCTACGAGAGATATACATAGATCTAATCTACATGGAAAGTAGAAAAAGACAAGATCTCCTGAGTAAATTGGGAGCTTGGTGATCATGTAAGGGGCAGAAGGATAGTGAGGAGGGGAGGAATGGAAAGGGAAAATGATATATAGCTCAATAAAATCAATTTCAAAAATGAAAAAAACTCTACCTTTTTCCTGAAACATCAAAAACAGAACACATTTTTTTCCTCTTCAAATGATTATAATTGGAGCTAAAGAGGAAGCTCAGTGGTAGAGCCTCTTCCTAAGATGCTAGAACCACAGAAAAGGAAAAGAAAAAAGGTAAACCCAGGAGAAACAGATAAGAAATATGAACAAAGTGACACAGAAGTTAACATTGACCCATGATGACTAAAGCCTGATGCCAGGGCTACCCTCTTTCATAAGTCTAAATTGTGATCCACACATTGTCACTTAACAGCTGGTGCCTTTTGCTTGTGCTTTGTCAAAAGTCCACTTGACTACGATTTAATTATTAAATTGTGTATTCTGCCCTATAAATCCTTTATTATTTTCATTTAGCATTCCTTTTATTTTTCATATGACCTCTACTTTATAGTGATTTAAGCCTTTTTGGCTTCCTGCTATCCTTAAGAACTTAGCCAGGCATGGTGGCTCATGCCCTTAATCCCAGGACTCAGGAAGGCAGAACTCTGTGAGTTTCATGTCAGCCTGGTCTACAGAGTAAGTTCCAGGACAGCCAAGGCTACACAGAGGAACCCTGTCTTGGGGTGGGGTGGTTACACTAAACCTTCATTAGTCCCAAGTTTCCTTAATCTCTGCATTTGATCTTCAATATTTGAATGACATTTTTTGTTATAAATGTATAAGATTTCTGGAGACCAAAATGAGCTGGAAACTCAAGCAATTTAGAATTGCTATCTACCAATCCAATTTCTCCCAACTGCCATCATTCGTCCTTCTCTAAGTGATAAAATTAAAAACTGATATTTTTAATGAGTGGTTTGAGAAAAACTGAAAAACATGGCTATGTTGAGCAAAGCAAGCAGAAAACAGGAAAATATTCTTATATAGCCCAGTTATTCACATAGTGGTCACATAGTAGTCCATAAAATACTATAAGGAGTATTTGTTAAACACAGATTTGCCAGGAATGTTGAGTCTTCCACCAAACATATATGCCAGATTTGTCTTGTACAATAGAGCACTGAGTCAAAAAACTGATCGACGATGGTTCAAAGGAAGCTGAAAAATATTGGTATTGCACGTACGGTGAACTCTTAACTACAAAGCTGCAATTATACACCATCAAGTTTCCACACACCAAGAGGTTTTACATAACTTTCTGTAGAAAATATGTCAGTAAAAATTAAACAGTACCCAGTTGTTTGGGAATGATAAATGTTAAATGTCATGTTTTTCTTTTACATATTATAATTGTTCTTTTTAAGCAGCTTTTTTCTTTTATTATTGAGATTATAAATATATAATTTCTCCCTTCCCTTTCCTACTCCAAACACTCCCATATACCTCTCCTTGCTCTTTTTCTTCAAATATATGGCCTATTTTTTCACTAATTATTGTTGTTACATACATATATGTATCTGCATAGACATATATATTCCTCAATACAGCCTACTCAGCCTGTATAATATTACTCATATGTGTGTTTTAAGGGTTAAGCATTTGGTATTGGCTAACTAGTTTGTGTGTTCTTCCATGGAGAACATGACTGCTTCTCCTGGATTCCATTACAGAAAACCACAGTCACAAAATGCATTATTTTTTCACTTTGACAACTACAGTCTCTATTTCATACTCAACCATCAATGGAAATTACTCAAAGGTCTGTCTTACGATTTCTATTGTCCTTCACCAGAAGATTACCTCTGCCTGACCAGGGCACGGCTGCCACTGCTTCTGCAGATCTGTCTGCAAGAAGGACACAGAAACTCACAATCAAACATTAGGCTGAGCACGGAGAAAGCTGACTAAGAAGGAAAGAAAGGAGTGAAAGAACCAGAGAGGTCCAGGACACCATAAGAAAACAGCCCACAGAATGAGCAGGGCTCATAGAGGCTCACAGAGACTGAAGCAGCAACCAGGGAGTCCACGTCGGTTTGAGCTAAGTCCTTGGGTTTGAGCTAAGTTATGGTTATGTATCTTGGTGTTCTTGTGGGACTCCTAACACTGAGAGTGAAAGCTGTCTCTGACTCTTTTACCGTTCTCTTGGGACCCTTTTCCTCCTCCTGGGTTTCCTCATAGACTCTTGATGTGATGGTTGGCACCTAGTATTGCAACTTGCTATGCCATGTTTATTTGGTATCCATGGAAGACCTGCTCTTTTCCGAAGGGAATCAGAGGAGGAATGAGTCTGAGGGAGGGGAGAGAGATGTGGGTACTAGGAGGAGTGGAGGAAGGGGAAACTGCAGTTGGTTTGTAATGTATAAGAGAAGAATTTTTTTATAAAAAGGACCCAAGTGATAATTAAGTAAAGGATCTTCCTTTCTGAAGTTCAGGTTAGTCATAAAAATTCACCAGAGACATGTGTGGAAAAGGAGAGAGACAGACAGACAGACAGACAGACAGACAGACAGAAAGAGACAGAGACACAGAGAAGAAAGAGGGGGAGAGAGAGTTGCTCAAAATCATCTAAAAACAACTCATTTACCACACGTGGCCTTCTTTTCTGAAACCTAGAGATTAATATAAATATGAGTAAATTGAAATAACCAAATTGTCCTTTTAAATTTAAAACTAATTGGAATTGACTTTGTCTGAGTTCCTTATGTTCTGATCCAGGTTAAAACTCATGATCACACAAAAGCCAGAATCCTGCTCACAATAAACACTAAAGAAATTTTTTGTTTTGTTTTGTTTTCTTCAAGAGGGGGTTTCTCTGTGGTTTTGGAGCCTGTCCTGGAAAGTAGCTCTTGTAGACCAGGCTGACCTTGAACTCACAGAGATCCACTTGCCTATGCCTCCCAAGTGCTGGGAATAAAGGCATGCCATATCTGACTTGCTTTGTTTGTTTGTTTTTAGAAAATACTTTTAATGAATGATTGAATCATTCATTGGCCATTACAATTAGTTAAGCTAAAATAACTTGGTGAGTTGTTGAATTAATAGTCAGTGAGGCAGCACAAGTTATTGAAGTTGATAATATACTGGTGAAGGTCTAGATGAGTTAGAAGGCCAGTTCTATATACAAAAGTGACTCATTTAAAATATGTTTAATCAAAAGAGTTATGAAAGTACCATCGGGTAACAAAGCTATCATACTCCAGAGAAACTTTTCATTTAGTTCTGGTGGGATCAGAATTAATGCAATCTACATATTTATTTTATGTAATATAAAATGTCACCTTCCTTACTTTCAAAACTAAGAAAGAACACACTAAAAATCTATCCCATATTACAATTTTCATAAAAGTGCCTGGTCTCCTGTAATCATCAGTGGTCCTCTGTGCCTGGGAGAGGCAGGCAGTGCTAAGAACGAAAGGCACAGGCGAGAACACCTTTCAAATGCTGTTTTCATCTTTTGTGCTCCAGTAAAAGAAAAACGAGTTCTGGATGATTGTGTTTCAACACCAAAATGGCTTTCTTCTTTTCCCAAGCTGACATCTCGAGAATTCTAAGCACAGGGTAAGGCAAAGGCATGGAGGATGACTTCGAAATAACCTGAGCTCTGTGACTTAATGGAGTTCTTTCCCATCCAGTGTCTCGTGTGATTGAGGCAGCTTTGTGAAGGAGCTGGAGCAAGCATGGGTACCTTTGTGTTACAGAACGAAGCATGGGCACAGGAAGAGCTGAGTGACTTGTGCAAAAGGTCATACAGAGCAGCCCAGATAGAAAGAAGCCCTATTCTCCTGATGCTCTCAGGTGGACACACAACAACAAGGCAGCCTGCACTGTGAGCACCCATTCTAACCATCAGAGCTCAGGCTTCCTCTGCATGAGGAGTTGTTAGACTCTGGTGCAGATGCGGGTAAGTCACATGGTTCACACAACTCTATTAAAGAGTGAAAAATTTATAATATCCTCAACAACTCAATAGTCATAACTTAATTTCTTAGAAAAAAACATACTATGATGCATTCTATTAAATGACTTTCTTCCAGAAGTATTGATATTACCTAATGTGTGTGTATCAATGAGACTTGTGTGTTATAATGAAGCAAATTTGTGTGTGTGTATGTGTGTTTGTGTTTATGCTGACCTTTGTCAACAACAATCATATATGACCTTGTCATGGTTGAGGACCCCATCTATCCATTATCCCACATAACATGAGGACCTGCTTTGTTGAGGTTTGTGTCCTCCCACCAGGTCCCACAGCCATTTGGCCCCAAAGAAAATCACACAGAGGTCTCCTTAAGTTATAAGCAGATTGGCCCATTAGCTCAGGCATCTTATTAACTCTTATAAATTATATTAACCCATTATTCTAGTATATATTAGCCACATGTCTCAGTATGTTTTTCAGTGGGACAGGTCACATTCTACTTCTTCGATGTCTAGACAGAACTGCAGAAAGAGCTTCCTTCTTCCCAGAACACTCCTGTTCTCTTTGCCCCACCTCTGCTTACTGTCTGGTTGTCTGGCCTATACTTCCTGTCTGGCTACTGACCAATCAGTGTTTATTTAAAACATAATCGACAGAATACAGAATTGTCCCACACCAATCCCAGACTTCCTGAGATTGGAAGTCTTGGCACAACATAGCTGCTCTAGACCTCACAGGGCCATGTTTATCAAGTTGGTGTTTGGGCTGCCTTCATGTTTAGGCCATGAAATATTCTCCTGAGTTCTTTAATTCTTATGAGACTTCTGTTGCTCAAGAATCCAGAACTATGTGACTCATTTTCTGCCCAGCTGTCAGCTTAGGGACATTTCAGCTCCTAAAGGCCACTCTTCCAAAGGTCCCATTGAGCCTTCTCAGTATAAGAAACTTATTACTCAACACCAGCAGTATACTCTCTCTGTATTCAGAATTCCTTGGCCTTGTCTGTGTCTGACCTCTGAATTGTCTTAGAGGATCCATCTAATTAATTCCCAGCCACCCTCCATAGACTCCCTTTTGATTAATATAAGCTCCACTGATTAGGAGTCTTAATTACATCTGCACAATACTTTCATTTTTGCCACGTAATATTTTCCAGTTATGGACCTGTCATTAATTCCTATTAACTCACCCCAGCTAGTCAAAGAGGGAAGAGACTGTGCAGGCTTCTGTGCACACAGTCACTGGAAACACACCCTCATTTTATGGTGTACTTATCCTTTTCAAACACATTGTCTCCACTTTAAAAATAAGACTTACAAATGATAAGCAATAGAAATACTTTCATATCCTTTTATTTATTCTTTTGTAAATAATGTTAGATCTCAGGCTGTTGAGGTGGTTCAGTAGGTTGCCACCAAACTTGAGGCCTGAAGTCAATGCCCTATGGCCACATGATGAAGAGAACATGCTCCCAAAGGTTGGCCTGTACCCTTTATACATATGTGCTATGGCACATACACACACACACACACAAACACACACACACACACATACACATGTGCACACACAGCAAAGAAAATAAAAATGAATTCTATTACTCCAAGTGAGGAGAATAAGCCTGTTCAAGCTGTTCACATAGCTCATTCGTAAGTTTTGAATATTAAGTTTTCTATTCTGTAGCAAAGAAGCTCAAACAGAAAGCACATCACCATTTAACCTGCACCTTTATCTTCCAGCTACTGGGAAAAAACATCAGGCTATTTGTAAGTTGGCTTTCTTCCCTATGAAATTATTGATATGTCATCTCATCATAGACCACCAACATGAAAGCCTTCTGAATTTAAAATACTCAAAACATTCCCTGCTGGGTGTTGAGAACTGAGAACTTAGAATGTGCTGGACTTTCACACTCTTTGGTTATAACATAAGGTAATATTCCTCAGCCAAGACCAACCTTCATTTCTGACAGGCTGCAATCATGAGAGTACAATCCTACAATATCACATGTCAGCCCACCCCCTGTGTGCCTGCTGCTTCCTTTCAAGTCTCCAAACCATCAGTCTAGGAATTCCTACCCCCCTGATGGTAACTGACTTCAACACGGTACAATTATTACAACCACAGATCCAGAGATAGCTGGGTAAAGCAAAGCTGGTCATTATAAAATCTTTGAGATGCCAAGACCTAACAGACTACTTAATAATCAGGTTCAATATTTTATACACTACACTATGTAATTCTATTATAGACCATTATATACCAATCATATATTCTATTAGCAGCAATCTTTTTTAACATTTTCACAAAATTTTATACACTTACCTGTAAAATAATTTAGAAATTCTACTTTGCAATCTGTATTTGTAGCCTCACCAAACAAAAATTAAGCATCTTTTCATCCTTACACCTTCTTTACTTTAAGTCCATTCTAGCTCTAAAATTCTTTGACTCTACTTCTTTTTAATTCTGCAGTCATCTGTAAAACATGAAAGAATTACATCAAGTTTGCTGCCTCTGAAGGCTACTCTACAGATACATTTATTTTATAATGTCCATGGAAAATAATAAGAACTGCAAATTAATAATTTTTTACTTTATGTTTGAACCTGTCAATCATATTTTCCGCTTTGCCATATTCCCTTCTTTTGCAGGCAGACAGAGAAAAGATGGACATAGAGTAGACCCCATTTCTCACATACACGTTGCCTGGTTTTCATATTATCACAGAACCACTTCTGGTCCCATAGTGATCCCATGCCAGTCATTGCCTTCTTCATTAATATACTCCATAATTATATACTCTTTTGTAAACACAAACATTTTAAAGTAGGACTTAGGGGATGGAAGTTAAAAGAAATTTTCAAAAGAGAGTTCATCATAATGAAAGAGTTTCATAAGATGTAAAAATAGATCTGAATTGAGTATGCAGAAATTCACATAAAGCCGTTATTGCTCTGTTCATCATGGTATTTGAATATTTAATTATTTCCAAAGCTTGGAAACTCAGATATGTTTAAAATATGTTATTTGTTTTAGTTCCATAATATTATCCTTATATATAAATTTATTAACCAGCCAAATTGTATTGGTGCTTTCTTGTCACTAAGCATGAAGGAATAATCTAGAGGGATGACTGTGATCTACCTCAGAGCATTTTCATATCCCCATCTTCTGGGTTCCTGTGTTATATTTGGGATAGGCTCTTGTCCTTCTCAATTAAAAAATCATTTAAGAGAGTTTTAATTTCTTAGAAGATATATAAACAATAGCACACTTGAATATCCTAGATCAATGATTACATCTGATCAGCATTCTTGAATATTAATGTGGCTAAGTGTTATGAAGTGGGTGCAGATGTGTAACATCAGTTTTCAAATAATACATACAGATCCCACAGCAGACACCCTAATATCAAACGATCTGCAAGTTGGAGTTACATACTCATTGTGCTAGGGTTGGAATGAGGTGAGTGAGGCCTGGGTCTCCTGCACAAATAACGAATATATAAGACCAGTAACTCATCCATTTGTGAGAGTCTACTCTTATATATAATTATAACACCTGCAATTAAAGCAAATTATTATAACCAAAGGGTTAGTGTTATGGAATATTTGCAAACTGTGTAAAAATATATTTCTGTGATTGGTGTAATAAAAGCTGAATGTCCAGTAGTTAGGGAGAGGCTAGGTGGGACTCCTGGAGACAGAAGAACTCTGGGAAGAAGAAGGACAGAGTCACCAGCCAGATGGAGAGGAAACAGGAGGTGCAGGATAAAAGAAAGGCAACACCATGTGACAAGACATAGACAAATATAAGTAGGTTAATTTAAGTTATAAGAGCTAGTTGAGACAAACCTAAGCTAAAAGTCAAGCTTTCGTAATTAATAAGAAGACTCCATGTCATTGTTTGGGAGCTGGCTGGCAGGACAGAGAAAGACTCATTACAGGTTAGACTGGCAAAAAAATAAAAATAGTTACCATTCTAAGCTAGCATAAGACAAATAGCATTAGGGGATTGAGGGCTGGTCTCACCAGAATGTAAATCTAGAACTGATGTCATTAAAGCTCTTTCCCATTTGGGTTGAGGATCCCTCATAAAAAGTCGCAAGATGGAGCGCCTGATTTCTCTGGCTTGATGGGTGTGGGTGACTCAGTAGTGCTACAAGCAATTGTGTTGTTTGTCATTTCAAGAGAGATCTAAAGTCAGACTTCCAAAGGCTCTTTTCACTTCTGAGACTTAATAAATATATACTAAATGCTCAACAGTTTTTATGCTAATTTTGTGTACATGCACTTTGTCTTTTTAAGAAGTAATTGTATAAATAGTATCACAATCATTTTTGACCCTACTACTATAAATTCCAGAGGAAGACAACATCGATTTCATTAACGTTGTGTAGATCAGAATCTTACATCACACTAGAACCTCAAAATGTTTACGGAGGAGTGGCCATTAATCTCGGTGTGAGGCCTCTCTTAAGTAGGATTTGTGTGCAAGAACAGTTAGCTCGTGCCAGTTGTAACTCACTGTAAAACTCAACAGGTTTGGTTCTTAGAATAAATTGAGTAAACTTTCTTCTGTGGAGAGATTAAAAAGGTACAAGGGCAAAACGACCTTAGTGACCGCCACAGATAAATATTCAAGTCTTTCTTCATGAATTCCAGCTATACCAAAACGTATACTTCACTACTTCTCAAGCTTCTCAGGCCTTAAAGTGGGGTCCTTTGAAGACCCTACAGGGTCACCAAGATGATTGGCATGAAAAGCAATAGTACCAAATGAATCATAGCACACAACATGAATTATTTAATTATGACTGCTATTATATCTTCATTTTTTGGATAAGAAAACTGCCTGACTCTCGGAGACTACAGAACACATGGGATTTTCTAGGGTCTTTGGTGTCTTGCTCAAAACCTCGAAGGTTAGATATATTTCTAAATTTTCAACATTTTAGATTTCAGAAAAGCAACATGATATGTCGAATATGTGTTAAGCAATGCCTCCAGCAAGGTGGAGGGCAGTACCCCATAATCAAGCACATTAATATTTCTACAGCAATTAAAACATTCACACTGAGTGTGATAATAAGAAGACTATAAATAGCTTCACTGCATTTCAGGACAAGAGTTTCTGCAAATCGGCTTTAAAAAAATAAAGAGTACTATTTCCAGATGTTTTTGGGTTTTGGAGTCGAGGACAAGAGATTGCAAGCTTTTCTGTTTTTTAAGTCATGGTGGGTGCTGGGAACAGGAAGTCAATAATTAAGAAACAATGAGTTGGACCACAAAGCAAGGGAAACAATGACTGTATCATCGTTATAACAATCTTCTGTCACTGAACAGACAGGTCCCTCCACTTCCTGCCCTCCCCAATCGCTCATTAATGGAGTAGCCAGCAATCTAATTACTATTTCATCATCGTGTTTATAGCTGAGATGAATTTGACCATGACCCCTTTCAGGAAACCTTTGTATGATAACAGACATTGAGAAACCACAGTATACTAATTGAAAGGACAGGGTCCAGGTCGAGAATTTTCTGGAATCACAGCAGAATAATACGGTGCAGATTTATCAGTGCTCCTTAACACATATGTTTTCAAACAGACCAAGCATGCAGAGACTTCTAAACAAAATTTAACAAATCTTTTTTTAAGCAAATATACAACTTCACAGTCAGACTAATTTCTTTTAAAGGGTGAATAATTTATCATAGAAGATGACTACCGTAATAAAAGAAATAGTTTCAGTTTCAATATCTAACCCAAAAATAACTTTAAAAAACAGCACTGATCTTCATTCACAGTGTGTTATGTTCAGGTGTGAATTAGGCAATTTATGAACAGACTACAGAATGACAAAATCCCAGAGACAAAACTATTACCTCTGAAATGTTCACAAGGTTTTCCTGGCCTTTGAAATCCTGCCAGCATCCTTTAGGAATCTTACTGCTACAATTGTGTTATTTTCAAACCCACCTTAATGCTCTCTATTCCTTGTTCCCACAAAAATGATTCAAATACCAATTATCTATGATTATATCTCACATGATAATAATAGAAATCTTTTTCATAGAACAGAAAGTCAAAGTGAATAATATTTTCATTTCGGACTATTTCCATGATCAAAGGAAATTGAAAGTTGGATTACCTTTTTTGTAAATTAATAAATACAAGTGAAATCTAAATTGTCCAGTGTCTCAGTTAGGGTTTCTATTGCTGAAACAAAACACCATGATCAAAAAGCTAGTTGAGGAGGAAAGGGTTTTGATTCAGCTTACACTTCCACATTGCTGTTCATCATCAAAGGAAGTCAGGACCAGAATTCAAACAGGGCAGGTTCTGGGAGGCAGGAGCTGATACAGAGGCCATGGAGGAATACTGCTTTACTGGTTTGCTCCCCACGGATTGCTCAGCCCAGGGCCACCAGCCCAGGGATGGCACCATCTACAATGGACTGGGCCCTTCCCCATTGATCACTAAATGGGAAAACGCTCTAAAGCTGGATCTCATGTAGGCTTTCCTCAACTGTGGCTCCTTCCTCTAATGATTCTAGCTAGTATCAAGCTGATATACAAAACCAGTCAAAACAATAGATCCCTTGTCAATTTGACACACAAACACAACACTATTAAGCCACAATCTTTCTCTTCTTATTCATCCCCAAGATCTCATACTAAAATCATAATTTTAAAAGTACCTCATTCTTTACAAATTAAAACACATTAAAATTTCAGTCTCTTCAAAATATCCAATCTCTTAAAATTTTAAGACTTTTATCTGTGGGCTCCTTTAAAAATCAAAATTAAATACCTTCTTCAAGAGGGAAAATCTGAACCAAGCAAAATCAGACTCCAACAGTATAAGTAATTCAATGTCCATTTATCTCGGATTCACTCATGAGCTTCTAGACTCCTCCAGAGGACTTGCAAGGGTCACTTCTCCGACTCCACTCTCTGCAGCGCACACAAGCTTGACTTCTAGGCTCCGGCTGGCTCTACTCCACAGCTGTTACTGTTCTCTGTGGTCATCCCATGGTACTGGCATGTCCAAAATGCTGGAACTTTCTGTTGCAACCGGGCTGAACTTTCATCAGTAGCCTCACATAGTCTATCTTCATGATGTCAAGCTTCAGCGTCTTTGCAAGAACCCTTCAGTCCTGGGTCTTCAAGTGCCGCTAAGGCTACATTTTTCAACAGCAGCCTTTTCTGGCCTCTCACAGTGACAAGCCTCTGCTACTCTTCATGACTTCTTCATACCTTCAAAACCAGTGCCACCTGGGTGACTCTGACACATTATCAAGTCCTGCTGCCAGCACAAGGTGCAACCTTGGCTGCCTCTGGAACACAACTTCCGTGTGATCTCAGGAAATACTTCCCAGATGTCACTTCAATGATGGTGATGCTGGTCTTTCTTTCTTTCTTTCTTTCTTTCTTTCTTTCTTTCTTTCTTTCTT
>LOEQ01002014.1:103742-126034 GCA_001685075.1 Bramus lutescens | reverse complement strand
TTATCCTCCTGGATATTGGAAGTTGACAAGATCATTGGGCAAAAGTTGGGAGCAAGGGGGTGGGGGTGGATTGAGGGCAAGAGGAGATGGAGAGGGAGAAGGGAGAGGGGAGGATTGGGGAGAGCTTGGGGAATGGGATAATTAATTAGAGTTTCTATTGCGCAACAAAACAACAAGACCAAAAAGCAAGTTGGGGAGGAAAGGGATTATTTGGCTTTTACTTCCACATTGCTGTTCATCACTAAATGAGAAAATGCCTTAAAGCTGGACCTCATGAAAGCATTTCCTCAACTGAGGCTCTGTCCTCTCTGATGACCCTAGCTGTGTCAAGCTGACACCAAACCAGCCAGTACAAGGGTTTAAAGAGGATTTAAACTGCAACTTAATAATAACCGAATAATAACAGAAGGTATATTTCATACAGTAATGGGCACTAGAATTACATGACATCTTCAAACTGTGTCAATAAGAGTATATGCTACTGTCCTATGATTATTACTTTGCATAACTGCTCCATTTCTAAGTGTTAAAATAAACATTGCTGCAATGTTATGGCTTGAATTTTTTCTCAATGTTTATGTTTTGTAGACTTGATCTCTAATGCTGAGGTGTTGAGAAATGGAGACAAAACAGGAAGAATTTGAGTCATGGGGACAACAGTCTGATGAATTAAGTATGTGTCAATCATGACAGGAGGGAGTTTTTAGAAATGGCCCTCTTTTTCTGTCTGTATTCTCTGCCTCCATTCTCCTCTTTTCTCTGAGGCCATAGGAGAAACAGCAAGAAAGCTTTCACTAGAGCCTGACACTCTGATCTTGCACTTCCTAACACCAGGAACCATGAGCTAATAAGTTATTGTTCTTTATAAATTACCCAGTTTCTAGTATTCTGTTGTAGATGAGCAAAACAGCCAGGGACCAATAAATGATTACTTCTACTAAATGAATGACCATCTTTCTTCTTGTGCCATGTTGGTTATTGAACCCCTTAAAATTCCAATGAGAGAAAACTGGGGTATATATCTTCAGTGGCATTATGAAGCAGAAGAGTCTAGAAACCTACACACAGGGAAGTTTTCTTTAGCCTTCTTTGAGATTCCTTTCTGGGGTTCGTGAACTCTCTAGCATCTACAGCATTTCAAGAGAAGCACTAGACTCTTCCCCCATCACACATCCTATGCCTCTGCATACCGCCACCCACATTATTGATGGGTGGGGAATGCTTAAACACAAGGCACATCTGATGTTCCTTTCTTGAGGTTATCTTTCTCCTTACTCTGCTCCTACCTACAAAGAACCTGACTTTAAGGACCTTGCTCAGGTCACCTTCTCAAGGAAATGTCTTGTGACCATTTTTAGGTTGGTTTTAGATATTTATCCTTAAGGTCTCCTACGCAACTCTCTCTTGAATCAATTGAAATACTTATTACTTTGCTCACCTGTCTACTGCAGCCACTCCCACCCACCCTCATGCCTGTTTGGACTTTGTATCTCTTCGTAACCAACATCAATAGTCTCTGGCAACAATAACACTTAATGGACATGAAACTCAATAAACGTCTAGTTCCTGAAAAAGTGAAATCAATTTAGGTGCTTGATTTTTCTCACTGATGCTTTCTCTTGGTGGTGAACGCTGGAGCTTAGACATCAGAGGTCAGAGTCTGCAGAAATTCACTGCTGCTTTAAATCAGAAGATAGTCAATAGATCTCCTGGGCTTTTGCTTCTACCATACCAATACCTTCATTTACAAATGCTTCTCTAACTTTGTCTTTCAAAACTACTACATCGGGGGACTGGAGGGACAGTTCAGTTCAGCCATTAAGAGCACAGGCTGTGACTAAGCCTTAATGCCAGGAGAGGAACTAAGTCGCACCTCAGTTTGATATACCATGCTTTGTTGACACCCATGGGAGTCCTGCCCTTTTCTGAACAGAAAAGAAAGAGGAGTGGATTGGGGGTGGTGGAGCAGAAGGATGGTGGGGGAAGGAAATGGGAGAAGAGGAAGGAGGGGAAACTGCAGCAGAGGTGTAAAATAAATGAATACATTTAATTAATTAAAATAATTATAGGACACTGGCTGTTCTTCCAAAGGACTCTGATTCAATTCCCAATACCTACATGGCAGTTGACAAGGGTCTGTAACTCCAATCTCAGGGGGTCCAATGCCCTCTTCTGACCTCTGCAGGCACTGTACACACATAGACAAACACATATAGGCAAAACACCAACATACATAAAAATAAAAATATAAAGCTATTATATATGCACACTTTATAAAGTTAGTAAATATTCAGAAATACATAAATTGTTGGATAAAAAGGAAGTGATATGTCTTTGATTCAATTTAAAAATCATAACACACAAAACTATGACTTAGTTTGTATGTAACACATGCTTCTCTAGTGACATGTCACACAAGAAAAATCTTTGGAAAATACATTTCTATGTTACTGTATTGTCCTAAATATTTCCCCAATAGACTACTCTCCCTCCTTAACCATAAGATTTTGTTTCTGGACACCATAGATATAAAAAGTTATTAATATTGAAGATTTTTACAGGAACAAAACTGTATTTGCATGTAACCTACATACAACCTCCTGCACAGTTTAAGTCGTCTGCATGTTACTCATAGCAACTACTACAGTATAAATGAAATAGAAATGTCTTCAGTATTGCATTGTTCACGGCTAAATAAAAGGAAAACCCTGACCTTGGAATTCACCTACAGCTGGAGTTATTTTTCTGAACATTTCCAGTCTTCACTTGATTGAATCCACATGATGCGACCAACTGGTTTGTTGTAGCTTACATACAACTCTCACCTCTTTCTGTTTGAAATTAAAGTAAATATTCCAAGACTTTTGCTACTGTGATATACCTTCCAAGGAAAATTTAATACTAAATTGATTTTCTCATATCTGACATATTTTTTGTAATTAATTCCTAAAAGTGATGCCAGATTGGAATGTAATCCGGCCAATCATACATCTAACATTTAATCAGTTGTGCGCACTCATGAAAGAAGGGCTGGTATTATTAGTTCAGAAAAAGAAATATTATATTCACAGCTTGTTTCTCAGTTCTTCATCCCTGAGTATATGGCAGTTACATAACCAAAACTTTCAGATGTTGTCCTGACTCACCAAACTCAAGCATACCGTGAGCTGAATCATGTCATAAAACTGGTATCTTTCTATTCCAGTCCTGCAGTTGGGAGAAGGAAAATCCCAGGCGCCACTTTCTTTTTCTTAGACATCTTAACTCATTTAAGATAATATACAACTTTAGGACAAGGACCTTTAAACTTCAGGGCTAGGGAGATGGTTCAGTCGGTAATATCAGTCATTGAACGCAAGGACCTGAGGTTGGGTCCTTAGCATTCATCTAACACAGAGAGACACCACAACATGGTGCTGGGTAGAGGGAGACAAAGTGATCTCTGGAACTCACTGACCAACAGTCTAGCTGAATTGATGAGTAATAAGTTTAGTGAGAAACTTCATCTCAAAATATACATTGGGACTGATTGAGGAAAACACCCAATGTCAATCTATAGCCCATACACAAATGTGCAAACACACACACACACACACACCCAACCAAAACCTAGATAAATAATAGATTTCTCCTTTAAACTATGCCATTAGGACATGTCAGATGGGGTGACAGATGCTTGCAATCCCTGAAAGAAGCTGGGAACAGAAGGATCATGAACTCACCCCTCTTGGCATATGTAAGGAAATATTGTCTGGGTAGAAAAGAAAGGCTCAAAGGATTTCTCCTGAATCTGAGTGTTCAGAAGAAAGACAAGCACTTTTTCTTTTTATGTTTTAAAGTTATCTGGGAGACTGCAACAAAGGATTGCATTCTGAATCCGGAAGTGGAGGTAGCAACACCTTGAAGGGGGTGTGTCATGAAGAACACTTCAAACAGAGCTCATGCCTTCAGCTTGATATCATTGTTGCTTAAAGCACAGGAGGAGTTCAAAGGCTAATCTAGCAAACTAGCCCAATTTTTCTTTTAGAGTGTTTTCTTTGGTACTGCCTTTGTCTTAATCTTCATCTTCTCGGATACATTTCTTCACTTTCTTGCTTCTCACTGAATCAAGAGGAACTCGATAATGACACAAGCCACCACTGCTACAGAGGACAGTTACTTGCAGATAGCACACTGGAACCCAGAGGGAGTAACTGAGAATCCAAATAAAGAAAGAAGACACCCTACCCAGAGTGTAGGAGGAAAGAGACCTGCTTAATTTACATTTAACTGCCACCTGACTGTTGACCACCTGAAATGACCTCAATAATTATCACGAACTTGGCGACCTGAAGACTATGAATAAAAGAATGAAAACTTAAGTTGCAAAAAAAATGCATGCACTTGGACATTTTTTAATCTGCATGTACTAAGGAGATAGATTTCTGTGTAGCTCCAAAGAAAATACTTCAAATTCAGCTACTACCACCTTTGTGCATAATTATTTAATAATAATAAAATCTTCCCCTTTTCCAAAAGCAATGTTTTATAGACTATTCAAATGCAAATAATAAAAGATGTGTAACAGTAAGTAAATGCAGGAAATGATACAAAGTTATTTGAAATATTTTGGTTCAATAATGTTTTCATGAAAATGCTATTAAATCTTCCTGTCTCTAGCCCTAGGGCCATAAAAATCAACCCTGGCAAGGACCGAACCATGCCTGTTTTGGTTATTAAAGTGATGATAATAATTGGCTAAAGGAGCTATCTATTTCTAACTGAGCAGTAACTGCTTCCAAAATTAGATCTTGAGCTACAGCTGGCACATCACCACACCGTGAGTATGTCTAAGTCAGAATTTTGTGGGCATGGACTATCCTTAAATAAAAAAAGCTTTAATATGAAAGCTGAAGAAATTTTCTTCTGAATTCTCTTTATAATATATAATCTCGGAACAGTAGATGCATAAAATAAAGATACAGGACCTGGGGAGATGGTTTAGCTGGGGAAGTACTGTGAAAGTCAGGACACAGAAGTTTAGATCCCAGCACCCACAGAAAGCTGAGTACCTGCCAGTCATTCCAACACTGCTACAAAGACAAAAGGATCCCTGTGGCTCACTGGCAAGTGAGTCTCTTTGAATTAGTCAGTTCCAGGTTCAGTTTGCTATCCTGTCTCAAAAATATGATGAGCACTGATTTGTGCGCTGGCTTCACCAGTTTGCATTCCGACTAAGAGTGAGTCGTCTCCCTTTCACCGGATGCATGCCAGCATTTATTGTCATTTGTCTTCTGGACCTTAGCCATCCAAACTACAAATAGACCTGCAAAACGATCCAGCCACCTCACTGATGTAGGAGGGTCATCTGTCTATGTGTTACTTTCATTGGTTAATAAAGAAACTGCCTTGACTTTTGATAGGCCAGCCCTTAGGTGGGTGGAGTAGACAGAACAGAATGCTGGNGTGTGTTGTTATTTCGGGGTATAAGCTAGCCGTGTGGGAGCCGGGCTGGATGAAAAGCAGGGCCCCCTCCCCTTTCACTCTATTACTACACCTCACACCTTGCCATATCCCGAAGGACTCTGTATCCTGCAACAAAGACACCTGCTCATTTAGGTTCCTTGCTGTTCTATCCATAATAGCTAGAAAATGGAAACAGCCTGGATATTTATCAGTTAGATGACAACGTGATATTCATACTCTGTGGAATATTATTCAGCTGTAGATAAAAATGAAATGTTGAAGTGGGCAGGGGAGAGGATGGAGCTAAAAGAAAATCCTTCTGAGTAAGTTAACTCAGGCACAGACAGACATACGCCACACGTTCTCTCTCATGTGTGCGCTGGATTCGAACCTTTATCTACTTGGATTTAAGGTGGAGTGCCCGTAGAAGACAGGAAATAGGACAACCCCGCGAGGTGAATGAGTTTCAAGAGACGAGAGTGCAGCATTCAGCTGTTTGAAGAATGAATTGAGAAATAATGGAACAAGAAGGGTGAGAAGGAGTGAGGTATGACAAGACAGGGCAGAGAAAGGAGTGTGGGGAAGAATAACCATCACTAAAGACCTCTGAGAATGTGGCGTGCAAAGCCACTACTGTGCAAGCATCCTAAGACACGCACATGCATAAAAGGAGTTACTTCATAGTGAGGGGACAGTGTTTCCTCCTGTCACCATGGACTATCAAATGCAAAGCCCAGTGTCAAGCATGGACTATTTCCTTTCAGGGTTTATTCAGTGGGTTCTCATAGACCCTACTAAACTTTATTAGTTACCCTCCAGAACTTGTTGATAAGTCCCTGTCTCTGAAGACATCACATACCTCAGACATAGGATGTGGAAACTCAATATGGTGCCAAGCTGGAAGCTCCAATCCTACTGCCTAGTTTTCATAATACTAGAAGTTATTATCTACAATCTTACCTAGTTAGTTATATGAACTCTGTAATCTATAATGATGACTGGCCTGCTGGGCAGTGGTGATGCACGCCTTTAATCCCAGCACTCGGGAGGCAGAGGCAGGCAGATCTCTGTGAGTCCAAGGCCAGCCTGATCTACAAGAGCTAGTTCCAGGACAGGCTCCAAAGCTACAGAAACTCTGTCTCGAAAAACAAAAACAAACAAACAAAAACAGAACACATGAAATTAGGGGAAAATAATAATAATTCTTAAACCATAAAAATATATAAGGTAAGGAGTGATAACAGGAGAAAAATAAATGAATGAGGAAGACCTCCTATATATGTACACACAAACACACACACACACACAGAGTGTTATGGGAAAACAAAGAGAAATACAGGCTTTTAGTGATTTGTGGATTTCTGATAACCAGGTGCTTCTAGTGTACAGCAATCCACAACTTAGTATAGATACTAACAGAAAAATACTTGTTGATTGTGTAGCTGTAACTGAAAGTTTGCTAGGGATCATGTTTGATCATGCAATTCATATTTACATAAACATATACAACACACTGTACTAACCCAGGAAGTAACTCATTTTAAAAAAAAAGTTATCTCTATTTCCTCTAACAGGTGATCATTCATCTCCTATAGGTCATCCAGAGAAGTGGGCAATGATATCAGGGCTGTTGTCACACTTCATTACTACATAGGAACCTTACCTGATTTATGGTCAAGGCATTGATAGAGGGCTACCAGCTATGTGATAAAAATCTATTGGCAAAACTACTTGAGTACTTTTTAAAACCTCTTCCCCCCAAAAAAAAACCTCTTCCCCAACCTTCTAGATTTGATTTTAACCTGTGTAACAATGGAAAGTAATCCTCCTTTCCCTCAGGCAGACACACAATGAGCCTTTGGTTGATGGCACCAATTATTACACAAAAGACTCTGAGCATCAGTGTTCACTTGAGATCCATGTAATAAAAACACGGGACTATAGAAAACTTCCCTTACATTAAACATCCTGCTGTGCAAGGTAAATACATGGTGCTACTTAATTCTCATCAGTCAAGCCTCATTACAGCTACCGTCCAAATTTCTTTTTACTGAAAAATGAAATGGAAACAGGTCAGCCAAGGCCATACAACGTACTATAAGAATATATTATAGATTATATCTATTATATAGCAGTGTGAGTATAATGCTATGTCTATGCTATGCCAATATCTATATCCATAGCCATCATGATACCCTGCCTCTAAAAAAAGAATTGCTGAGGGGACATAGCAAGGGACATGGAGGCTGAGGATAAAAAAGGAAATGCAGATCTATAGCAAGAGATAGACAAAATGTTCCCAAAGTTCCAGAAACAAAAGGCCTTCCTTTAAATCTCCCTGACTGAAATGTTTGGCAAACGTCACTAGATATTGAGTCAGCAAAGCAAAAACAAATGGGAAACAGTAAAATTCATTACAAATAAGCCCTCCAAAAATACTAAGAGTTATCTAAATAACCAAGCAATTTAATTGTCAAGCATACAAAGACCATAAAACTATGGTAGAAAATGTAAACACCTGTGAGAGGAACAAACAGGTTTAAAAATGCAAAACAGTTTTCAGGAAATCCAAAATGCAGAAGACGACATCAGAGATTTTGCAAGAATGTAAGATGAGAGGTAATGATACAAAATTGATGATCACTGACCAATAGAAAAGTAAACTAATAATAAAAGGATGGAATACTTTTAGGAATGTATCAACCAAAACAACTTTATGTGAGTTCCTGAGATACTTTGTTCCCTAAGTACCATATAGCATATAAGTCCTTCCCTTAATCCCTCTGCCTTTAGCTATGGACAGTTCTTCAGCACTGTTCCCCCCTCCCTCTCTCTCTCCCTCCCCCTTTCCCTTCCTCCCTCTCTCTTCCTATCTCTCCCTTCCATGCCACAAATCCCTATTTCTTAAATCAAATTAATTCTTAAATGTCCCTTTACCTCCTTTGTCTAATGTCTCATCTTCCTTTACATTTTAATGTGAGTATAATGCTTCATTAGTCATTTCCAGGCCCAGACTTTGTGTAGGGATTCCCATCTTCTTCCTAACACATAGGAATTTTGGCTATCCTTTTTTTTTCTTAATTTCAGATTATCAGCCAGAAAAGTTAGGCTTTAGGAAGCAAAATTGTGTGCCCTGGAATTCCACTCTAAGGAAAATAATACTCATATCTGAATGCAATTAGGGTACCCTCATCTCTAAAGGGATACACAAAAAGTTTTCTCATGATAACTGAAAAGTAAATTTAAAGATGGACTCAAAATGATGAAATCATGTTAGGAACACAATTATGGTAGTTAACTGCATAACGCTAATGACTTACTTATATAACCCCATGACTAAATAAAATATCACAGTCAACAACATACCATTCACAGAAGCAAATGAACAGAATTGTTAAAGAATGATTACGATAAACATGGATAATCTCTATGAAGTCAAGTATGAAATCCCTTTTGAGATTTAAAAACTGAATCTGATAAAAAATTCAAATATGTAGTTATATAGTTTCTGGTCACAAAAACTTAGATACAAAATCTATAGTGCTGGATAGATAGCTCAGTCAATATGGTGCAAAAAGACCTATGCTCAGTTCCCGCACTTACATGAAAAGCTTGTGGGTTGCACACACTGCGATTCCAGGAAAGAGGATGTGGACACAAATGGCTTCTCTGGGACCCCTGGCCAGCCAACTTAACTGACTTGGTAAGCCCAAGATCCTAGTAGGTACCTTTCTCAAACAAGGTGGTTGGCTCCCCCAAAAAAAGTGATTCTTAAAGGCAATCCCTGGCCTCTATATGTGTGTGCATACATGTACAATCACAGTGCACCCATACATTAGCACTCACAAACACATACACACACACACACACACATACACACACAAACTGAAAGTCTTCTGTATATCTTTATGGCTGTGTTATCTTAGAAAACAGTATGATAAGCTTCTAATACCCTTTGAAAGAAAAGCAATCAATGTGTCCCTTCGTCTAGTCAATATTTTTTCAGTGTCTTTTTGTAAACGTTTTACTCTTATGACTTAATAGTATTTTTGTTTGAGACTATAAACTGCAAAGAACTTTTGTTTTAAAACAACCTGGCCATCCCAACATTCTGCGTTGAGTATTGTGTTATCATGTATAGTTCTTGTGCCATCTCACATTTCTTTTGAAATGACTTTCCTTCATCTCTGTTATGCAGAGTAAGTTCTTGGAAACAGGCTTTTCTCATCCCCATAGTGATGTATGTGTGTCTCGTTAAGTGCCTTTATATTGTTCCAGCTTAGTTGAAATATCTGGGCATAATTGTGTTTTAAATATAAATATTCTTTGCTTCATTTATCAGATATCATTTATTCCAGTTTATCTGGGGGAAAATCACTTTTGGATAATCCTAATTTGCTAAATGAAGTCAAGTAACAAGAGTGTGCTAAATAGAAATCTTCTCTCTTTTTTTGGCCTTATCTCCTTGTCTGATTTCATTGCTTCTGCAGTATCTATTTTCCTGAGGACACAGTGTCCTTCAGCAAAGGTCTTACTTCACCCACTTAGCAGGAAAACCAGTGTCATCTGTCACTGCTGCTAGGCCGATACATCTCTGCCTAATGAGGACTTGACATACGCTCCCACTGGCATTGCTACCCTGGTAAAATTAAAGCACACTAATATGTAAACATCTTTTCAACTTAAGGGCGTGATTTCTGCGGAGACTCATGAGCATCTGTTGAGTGGTCAAGGTTCAAGACTCTTACAAATGTATTCTCAGTAGGTAGGTGACAAATTAAAGTGTCACTGTTGTCCAAAGGATGATTTCCAGAAAGTATTTAAGTGCTAGTCTAACAGGAATTAAAATTGCACACTGCACATGGGCTTTGAAATTTCTCATTTGGATTGAGTATTTGAGGACTAGAGTAGATAAAAAAAAAGGTGGGGGAATTGTGGAATGAAAAAGAGGAAAGAAATACTGCTTCTGTGGGAAAGAATCAAAGAGGAATATAGTCTCTTAGGCAAGGAAATCAGAAAGTTATTTAGACTGTGATAAAAGCCTGCTAAGGGCAATAAGCTTTCGAGACCCACTGCACAGTACGGTAGTTAGAATAAATAATTCATATTGTATTTCAAAATTGCTAAATGAGAGGATTTTAAATGCTTTCACTACAAAAAGTAAGTATATGATATGCTGAGTTTGTTAATTGGCCTGATTTAATCATTCCATATTACAAATATATTTCAAAACATTACATTATGTCCCATAAACATATATAATTGCTATTTTCAAAAAACCTACAAGGAAAATTACCACCTACTATCCATAAATATGGGGAACCAAAAGGATGCAAGAGCCTCTGCTACACAACTCCGTAACCACTAAGGACGAGTAGTCTATGGGCATATACAATCATATGGCACGTAATGGGGTTCTGGGCAAACAAGAACCATATATACTATGCTGTGCTCATCTGATTAGAAAGGGGCTGAAATATTCTGGTCACCTAGTAATAATATAACGTGGTAGCTGTCATAAAGTGTCAGCATGATATACAGTGCATTTGTGATAACACTGGTCTAAACAAATCTACTGTGATACTAGCAGTAGAAAAATCACAATCATATTTTCACAGAATCCCCAATAACAACAAACAGCTGTGCTCCTGGGTCATGCATGTGCTACACTAGACTTTTTTTAAAATCATTTTTATAGAATGCACACCTTCTACAGTGACAACATAGGTAACTATAGAACAGCTCCATTCCAGGGGGTCCTGTCCTCAGAGATGACAACGCCACGTGTGTGGCTGCCTGGAAAGGCCTCCCTGTGGAATAAAAGGCACAGGAGGAGAAAGGAGATACTTATGATCCAGACCCTGTGTGGACCTAGGCTCATTCACACTTTTGTGTCTTAGTCACTAAGAAAAGCATATACAAAACAAAAAGTCCACAGAAATAATAAAAAAATGGAAACAGGCTTATAGAGTCAGCTTATGAGAAAACAAAACATTGTACAGCCCCATAATTGTGTCATAGTTCATTTCAAAGCTGAATGCTTGAAATGATTAAAGCATTTATAAAGTAAATAAGTTAAAGTGATGACTTTTTGTGAATATAATATAGACTAAGTATATAGTGTGTATAAAATCTGCAGCAGAGTGCAGTAATGCCCCAGGCCTAACATTTAGTGACTACTGTTTCATATGTAAGTTACATAATCAATGTCGGACATAAGTATGCAATTTTTATCTGTTACACTACATTTAAGTGAACACTTAATGCTTAATAGAATGTTCAATATGGCATTAAGCATATAATGTTATACAAATCTACAACCAAGGAACAAAAGGTTGTGTGACATCATCAAGGTCCATCCATCTAAGTTTGTGGAACTGAACACTACAACACTCTGACAGAGATGAATTCCCTTGACTTTGTACTTCACAGTTCTTTCCTTCATTAGGTAACACACAGACACACAACCACAATCTACTTCTAGGACAAGAACATCATTCCTTATTCGAATCTCGTTTAACATGTTGACATAAGACACAAGGATTAGGATCAGAAAAAAACATGTTTTGTTCTAAATAAAAATATTCAGATATGAAGCAAATAGGTTTTAACTAGTGAAGATGCAACTTAAATATTGAGCAATGCAATTCAATATTAGATACAGGAGATAGTGCTCTGGGTGTGTGTGTGTCTGTGTATGCATCTGTGTGTGTGTGTCTGTCTGTGCATGTGTGTCTGTGTATGTCTGTGTATGTGTCTGTGTACTTATACATATGTGTGTGTATATATGTGTACCTGTGTGTGAGAGAGTAAAAGCCTGTATGAGAAAAGGCCAGAGGAGGACATCGAGTGTCCTGCTCTGTCCATCTCTACCTTATTCTTTTCAGACAGGGTTTTTCAATGACCCTAATGCTAGGTTGATGCCAGCAAGTCCACAGTGCTTGAGTTTTAGACAGCCACACTGCCACTCCCATTTTCCACATGAGTGATGGAAGCAGAACTCTGGCCCTCATGCGCACATAGCAAAAGCTCTTACCCCTTGAGCCATCTCTTCAGCTTTGAGAGTATTTCTTAGGATTAGGCTTTCATGCCCAGTGTAATCTAGAGGAACTTGAAATTCAGATGCAACAGACCTGGTAAGGGAGTTGGATGTGGAGTAACTGTTCGGGATATGCCCCACTTCCTCTAGTGACTGTCTACAGAATTAGCCACAAGGATATCATCCACAAAACACCCCTTTGAAGCAAGAAGGAAATCCACTCTTCCATGAATAGGCTGGTATGACAGAGGAAAGTAGAGGGAACTGATAAGCTACCCAGAGATTTCCTCCAAGTGCGTGGAGAAAAAGAACAAGAAAGCCTGTCTCCAAATCACACTTATTTTCCTAGACTGTTGCAGGAAGCTGGAGTTCGTGCATCTGCTCTTATACACCCACCGTAAAGGTGTGCTTGTGCATGATCTTCTGTTTGCCCACTGTCTCTGTGCCATAGTCCCCCTCAGCAATTCAGAGGAAAAGGCATTTGAAGAGAATCAATCGCTAGAGATGCGAGAAAATAAGAGTTCAGAAAGAGACTAGTTTAAAGTCAGGAATGAAAGAGAAGTTTTTTTAATTCCCCAAAATTAATATCTTCAGAAGAATCACGGAAGCATTTCACCTATGAGAGTATGACATAATAAAGAAAGAGGTAAAGAAAATAAGAAGGACACTCAGTGCAATGGCTCCTATCTGCAACCCCAGCACTAGAGAGAATGAAGCAACAGGGTTGTTGCAAGTTCAGGGTCAGCCTGCACTACAAAATGAGATCCAGATGAGCCAGGGCTACAGAGTGAGAGCTTTGTCTCAATTTTTAAAAAAAGAACGAAACTTTTTGAAAAAGGAAGAAATTTTTCTTGGGTGCTATAATTATATAACAAAAACAGAAATGAGAGAATTGATGAATAATGATGCTCAAATTCTTGTATATCACAAAGCTCTTATCTAAAAGAAAAACATATCTGCATATATAATTGGTAAAATTTAAATGGAGACATATATTGCGATTGGCTCTAGTCCACTGCTTGTGATCTTTGCCAGAAGAGAAACAAGATTGATCAGAAAGCATGTGACCATTACCTAGAGTGATGTACCCATGGCCAAAGGCAGCCAAGGCCTTGAGCAACCACTAGTCACTAGCAGTGAGTAGCCTGACCTTCAGACCCTCCAGAAGAAGCTAAAACTGTTGATTCCCAGATTCCAGACCCAACAGGTGTAAGAGGGTCTGCTCCTGATGTTTTAAGTCACTAGCTGTGTGGTGATTTCTTATGGCAAACCTAAGAAATCCATGCAGTGACATGCTAGAGACAAGCCTATGAAGAGAGATGGAAGCTTGGACAAAGACAGAGTTTTGAAGAACATTTGCAAGATGAGAAGGAGTAAGGCTTGCGGATGTTAAGAGATAATTACATCACTCTTTTAAACCAAGGTGGGGAGGTAGGCCATTCCAGGCTGTGGTAACAATGATGAGCCTAAGGAAAAGATGGGAACATCTTGTATTCAAGGTTAGAAGGGGAAAGTATTGTTTGAATTAAGCCCTATTTTTACGGTAAAATTGTAAACAATGGCTGGGAGTTTGAGAAGTTACTCAAAGCCTCTGAAGAGCTATAGAATTCAGTGATCATAATTTGTAGCCAAGGAAAAGAAACAAAGGCTTCTTAGACAAGGAAGTGTGTGTATATGCATTGGCAGGACTTCCTTGTCCTTGGATCTGACATCACCATCTTCATTCAGCTCTCAGTCTATGATGCTTTTCTGTTTGTTTACATTTTCTTCCTTACCATTTTTGCTCCTTTCTGAACCTTTCTAAAGAAAACTTTTGTTTGAAGCAATGTCCTGAGGCTAATTCAAACCTTTGAGTCATATACTATTTTAGTTCAAGTTTGTAACTTTGGAATCCACATGAATGACTACATTGGGTAGCCAGGTCTGTGTCAGAGAAATGAAAATTTTAATTTTCTATTTGTGGACTTTAATTCAAAGTAGTAGGAACACAAATTCTGTATTTCCTGGAGGGAAGAGTGCTCATCCCCCCTCACTGTCTTGCTTTGGTGTGAATTATACCTATCAAGATTTTTAAGAGGCACACAACATAATAGTCATAATATCTATAAAATGTTTTTTTTTAAATTTGGTTGCTGATACAGAACTACAAAAAGAATCACCAGAAATAATTCTAAATATGGTAGTATTAGAGCTCATGAAAGAATCATTATTATGAGCCAATATCCAAACCATAACCATTCAATCTAGATTCATTAAAAAAAAGAAAAGAAAAATGAAGCTTCCCTTATTGTCAAAAGAACAGCAGGGAGTAAATTCTTGACAGGAAGGTACCAAGTTCAAGGTCAGGCCAGCTGGAGCTAATACAGAGAGACTAGGAAAAGGGGATAGGAGGAAGCCCTATTACCAACAGATACCAGACTTGTGCAATAGAATTTCCCAGGCATTTTGAACCAATCTCAGCTCTTCCACTGGCTGAATCTTCTACCACTAAGTAACCTAGTTGTATTCGTCTACTCACAGTGCTTTGAACAGGCCCCACCCTCCTCTCATTTGAAACTTTGTTTAGGCACTTCCCAGTAAGTAGCTGGAGAAGAAATCTGGGGATATTCTCTTTCTCTTCTGCCTCATTCTCTTCAGGAGGATGCTTCATTCCCAACATGCCTGTGTTGGTCTCCAAAGCACTCTAACTTGTATCTGCTAATGATGCCATGATGCGGCAAAGCCACCATCCTTCCTTTCTCTTTCAGTACGTTGCAAACATATTAAGGGCAGGGAATATGTCTTCACTATGCCACTTGAAAAATGTGTGATACATCATAAAAATATATAGGATGCTGTTCTAGTTAATCTCTATTTAAGCATGGATGACCAATAGTCAATTTCCCAGTCCAATAGTTATTCAGTTCCCAGAAGAAAGTTCTCAAGGAGAGATAATTTCTTCAAGATCATTCCAAATGCAAGAAAATTTCCCTATGATTGACTATTACTACATTACCCCCCAAAAATGCCTCAAAAGCAGTAATATTAATTATAGCAATACAAATGATGCTCTTAGAATGGGGCTTGAATTTTTAACACAAATACATTTAGTTTATCTTAATAGCAACCATTAAGTAAAATATTGTTATTTTCTTTCTAGTCCGGTGAGCCAAAGGCAACTCCGAGAAATAGCTTCCAAAGATGATACTTCAATCTAAGATGTTGTGAGAATCAAAATTTGTCAGACTGAGTCCAACCCTGGACACTCACCCCACAACCTACCGAGAGCAGACAAATGGGTTTTCATCCCATTGACCCAAAGAAGATAAGGGATTTCAAAGGGAGTGCTACAAGCTAAGATGTCCTTTCTTTACTGTATCCCATGCCCTCTGACCTCCCTATTATTCAGTATTACTTGATGTGATACTTGCCTATGAACCATTCACGTTTTTTTCACTGTTCTGTTGACCTTCCCTTCAGTTATTTGCAAATGCCTACGTATCTGCTGGGAATTAGTTTAGATGCTGTCTACTTTACACAACAGCACAGCTCCCTCTCTACTCTGTGCATTTACCTTGTAGCCCTATCTCCACCGACATGTGCAAGTTGTAATGCATGATATTCTAACTAGAAAGTCATAGATCTTTTTCTTCCTGCAAATATGTATCCTGAAGCCAAATGCCAAGTCTCAATTTCTTCTGCATTCTTATTGTGCAATGGAGTCCTGGCCAACTGTCAAAGCAATTGTAAGGGATAGGCACAAATTTAAAAGTGCCAAGTTCAATGATTCTCACTTTTCACTTGGTTCTTAGTTAAATGAGAATATTGTCATGTTTTGCAACAATATGCTGGTTCATCACCCAATAAATGCACACCAAGGTAGAGAAAACACAAAAGCATTTCAACAAAGAAACCCAAGGCAAAGGAGTGTATGACTATCACTGTCAACTATGCTACAAATCAAATGTGAAAGAGAAAGTGTGTAAGACAGATGAATCAGAGATTCATTAAATCATTGCTATCCAACACTTTTTTTAAAGGAACAGGCTAAAGAGATAACACTAAATTTAAAAACTATAAAAAAGCTGATAACGTGAACATTGCAACTAAAATGTGAGTTAGTAGATAACAATTTAGAAAATTAACTAAGCCCAACCCCACTTTTACATCAAGACTAGTCATTTTAATGTCTTTGAATATATTAAATTAAATTTTATACCATTAATTTGTTTGCATTCTGGGTCTCTACATAGCAAGGTACAATATATTCCATTACGAGACTAGAGATGAATAATAAGTTCACCAGTATATATAACTCATAGCATAAATACGGTAGTTCAACTTTACAACATCTATTGATCATATGACAATCCTGGGAGAGATTCTCTCTGATCTCACCATGCCATCCTAATAGCTACGGAAGAAACCAAGGCCTCCTGTAATTTCAGACTCAGTTTAATAGACAAGAAAAGGTTGTAGCTATATTCTGCCCATTTTCTTTTTTTGGGGGGGAGTCTATTTTATTTTGAATTATTTTAATTAGGACATGAAGGTGTATGTCTATTATCAGAGTACTCAGAGGCAGAGGCTGGCAATCTGATTTCAGTGCCAACCTGGTCTACTTGGCAAGCTCCAAGCCAGCCAGAACTACATGGTGATAAACCCAGATCTGCAAAGTCGCCCAAAAACCAACAAGGAGACTCGAGTCCCATCCCCATATGTAAAAGCAAAGAGCCTTTATTTTATACAAGTTTGCAAACTCGGTCTCTCCATATGTCCAACGTATTGGAATAATGGGAGAGCCCAGAGCTCAGTTAGAGTTGGGTTTTTATAGTAGTAAAGGTGGGGATAAGGGGTTTCTGAGGTTCAGGACCACTGATTGGCTGACATTTGTCTAGGGGTGTTCTGGTGAGTGTGTGGTGGCAGGTGATCCTATCTACAACGGTTGGAAGGTTAGGCATTTCCTTTGGATGGTCTGTTCTTGGGTGGTGCTTAGGTAATCTCAGCTTGTGGTTCTTCCTGCAACCAGGTATTGCTTCATGTTAAACTACTGAAACTCATTTTCTACTGAATCTACCTTCAAGAGTCGTGGCACTGCAGATATTCTCACAACTTTCATAATTGTTCTGTCATTTCTCTCTGCAAGATTCCTCAATGATGGACAACTTAAGGATAAGTTAAACCATAGGAACTGTGTTGTTTTCTTTACTTAAACACTAATTTCACTAATCTCATCCAAAATTAATATAACAACATCAGTTGAGAAAAGTTTATTCTTCCTATGATTACTATTGTGGCATCAATATAATTACCTTACTATATTTTCTTTTAGTAAGTAATATTTTATAATAAACCCATAAATTCAAAACTACTAAAGCAAACAACTCATATCTGAATTTCTGGTGTATACTTCAGAACTCAGATGTGAAATTTTTATATATTCCTATAAAGTGCTCAAAAACTCAATTATTTGACTAAAGGGGTTTTGTATGAATATAATTTGTTATTATGTAGTCTTAAATTTAAACATATTATTTGAGTATGTTGATAATATTTTAAATGGTTGTATTTTACTTTGAAAGTAGTGATTTTCTGTTTACTGGATATTTGAAGATGTTTTGATTGAAATATTATTACATCATTTCCCCTCCTTTGATTCCCTGAGTATTTTTTTACCCTAGACATAATATTGATATAATATAAAAGAATATGTGTGGCTAATGTTGTTGGCTTTTTGTCTCTAAGTCTTTTTCTGGAGAGGCAACTTAAAGAGAAGCATTTCTTAGTGCTGAGACTAAATGACTAAGTATCTATTGAAAAAGATTATCTAGGGCTAGGCATGGAGGTGCATCCCTCAAATCCTAGTACTTGGGAGGTAGAGACAGGATGATTAGGAATTCAAAGTTATCTGCAACTGCATAATGAACTCAAGACCAGCATAAGACCCTAGTTCAAAAAAGGAAAAAAAAATCGAAGAGCCCCACTCCCCAATAGACTGTCAGCTTTTGTTTCAGCTTTTAAAGACGTCAACAGTACAATGGACTGGGTAAGCAAGTGGAATATAAACTTAACTTGACCTTGTCTGCATTACAGAATCTAAACATTCAGTTAGACCCATGAAGAAGGGCAGTACTCTTTGATAACACACAAGCATAGATCTTCACACACAAGAATGTGAAGATAAATTAGATACTCCTGAAGTATCTTCGTGGGATTTTCTGAACATGTTGAGTTCTAAAGACTACCATATTGGAAGAATGTCCTTATTGTGGTCAAGTTTCAGGCGAGACCAGTTCTAGCAGTCCTGAAGTGTTTTTAACTACATATGAAAAGTATCATTTTGCCTAGAGTTTTTCTGTTTTTATTCCTCTAACAAGCATTCTGTCTGACACTCACAAAGTTATAGCACCACTTTACAGTCCCACTACATGCCTTCAACTAACTGACCATTGTAATACAGTTCAGGAAAAAAAAAGTGCATTTTATTTACTGATCTCACAATAATGTCCCACTTCACACATGGATTGCCACCAGCCTTAAACACATTTTATCTTTCCTACTTACCAGTTATCCCAGTATAAACACATTATTCTTGTTAATTACATTTGAAAAGACTGCCCTCTACAAAATGCATTATCCATCCCCCATAGGTTAAACTAGGATCTCAAACCTCAAAAAGTCACAGATGTAATGAATCAAACAAGGAAAGCTCTTTAGACACCAAGGGGTCAAGCTTTCTGAGTCCGAGGATGAAAAGCATGTTGTTGTGCCAGCAGGTTAATTCTGAGGCTTTAAAGGTGGTACAAAGACAGAATGTGGAGCTGAAGAAGGCAGCGCTGGACGGATACATCTAAGGTTGACAGCCCCTACGGAAGTGGCAGCTTCCTGATATTTGCTTAACAAACACAGGTCGATCATTTTAGGCAGAGATTGACATTATTCTTCCTAACATACTTGCTGCTTCTCGGTGGCTAAATGTGTGCATTCAATGGGAAGCATGGGCTAGACAAAGCAACCAAGTTTAAATAGAAAGAATACTGACCCAGAAGTCAGATGATCTTAATTCTAGCCCCTTGATTATCACTACCTAGTCATGGTCAGAACACATCAGTTGTTTCTTCCAAATGAGGAAACTGGGGCAGATGACTGAGTTTTCTTACAAATCTAATCCTCATGAGCACTAAAAGTCTATTGCATTTCTCAGTCATAAATCCTATGGAAATAGTTTATATTTGAGAGGTATGTGTGTGTGTGTGTGTTTGTATGTGAGTGTAAATGTATATACCTATTTGATAAATATCAAATGTAAACTATTTTTGATATATATATATGGTATTTGGTAGAAATATATATCTCCCAAATACCTAATGTGTTCTCGAAATTTCAAACCACATTCCTACCAATCTCCTTTCCATATAAAATGACATAAACTTGTTCCTTGACTATGTGTTTATCTTTTCCTATTTGTAAACACATATATCCAATGATAGGCTATGTTCTCAAAGGAGAAATGCAGAGCCCTATATAATAAACAAAAATATCGTTTGAAAGTCCTCATAAATGAACACATTAAATCTTAGCTTTCAAGTGTGCCAGGACAGCACACTATTCTCCACACCCGCTCTGATAGACAAGGTTATGAAGGAGACAGAAACTGGAGGCTTTTCGACAGTTTTGTAAACATTTAAATGTGTTAGACACATCTCAGAAAGCTCATATGAATAAGACTCCCCCTGCTGTTTAAAATATGGGAAAGAGAAAAGGATGGTGTCTTTGCCAAGGCACTTTTCAAATGGAAATAAAATTGCGATTATCTAATCAGTTTGCCCTTGTGGGTGGATGGATCTACACCTGTACTGAATCTTAGACCTAGGAAATGACGGAGCAGATCATCTTTATGGCTTTCATGACAGAGCCACAGCAAAATGATTTCCTGAGATCAATATGTGGTTAAGAGAAAGCTGTTTTCAATGGAAACAGGAAGCTAGGAGCTAACCTGTTTCTATGGTAACCAGAGCAGCAGCTACCCAACAGCTGTAAGGGGGGGTAGAAAAAAAAGGGGCAGAAAGTTTCAAATGAAAAAAATCAATTCTGGTTTACCTTATTGGTGTGACAGTTCTCGGAGTGCAGTCAGAATGGGTACAGACATGCTGTTCCTACCCAGGATCTTTAGCAATAATTACCCTACAAACATCAAAACTTCGGAGATGAAAAGACGTTTGGGTACAATCCAATGTGTCATCCCCAGTTTTTATTTATCATTTATTTATTGGCGTAAGGCAGAGGCAGATGAACTGAACTCAACTTGTGTTGACTTCAGGCTAAGAACAAAGTTCCTATAGCTCCTAATACAGATTTTCCCCCAATTGTTTCTATCTATATTCTCTACCTCAGCTTTCTTTCCCTCCACTAAACCCACATTCAACTCCCTTTATGTGAAAATATTGACTGCATAGAATTAAAATTGCCACCCTTCAGCCTGTGGAACAAGCAGTGAACCATGTTATTTTATCCTAAAAGACTGTCTGAACTGTTCTAAAAGAAAAGCCCCTAAAATTTCAAGCAGAATTGAATTATGACTCAAGAATATATTCATGGTTATTGTTTAGAATATTTGCCACTATATATTTCCTTTCGAAGACCTGTATTTATCTTTAGTGCCTTTGCTTGTCATTTAGATATAACTTAAAGGTTGCCATAATAAAAAGTATATATGACTCAGAAGTTCAAAATATGTAAGACTTGAAAAACACATTTGCTTTATTTGTAATAGTAAAAATAAATCATGGTGATTTAGATATTCAAATGGGAAAATTAGATCTTCACCTTCACATAAACTTGAACATTCTCTTATTTTTATTTGCTTTGCAAATAGCCTCTTGACAAGGAAGAAACACTTCATCTCTCATTCAATTTTTTAAACTTGAGCCTAGAAATGAGCTGTTAAAAAGATACATAAAAATCATACTTAGTGTGCCCAACTGCAATCATCTTTGATACACCTGGTACCCAACAATGAAGCAACTCTCTTGGTATATGATCATATATGCTACCAAAATTACAATGTAACCAGTAAGTGGCTTGGTTCCTTTACTGATATATTGAGATTCAGATACTATCTGGTCCTATTTAATCATCACAATACATTAACTTAACTAGATTTGAATTCATTTACGAATTAAATAATTAGCATCCTGGAAAAGGTCAAAGATGTTTACACTGAAAATGATAAAAAAAAAAATCAGACATCACAGCAACAGCTTCTCAAGGACATGAACTTGGATTTGTTTTGTCCTACAGTGGGCCATGATTCAAAATTAATAGAGAAAAAAACGAAGAAATTTAGCCACATTCAAATAGTCCACTTCTTTGATATAAGTATAACCTTCATGAAACTAGAAAGGAACTATAGATTATTCTGAAATTTAAAAAAAAAATAAAAAAAACTCAAATTAAAACTCCAAGACCATACTAACTGATCTATCCAAGAGCACCATTTTTGGGCAATTGACCATTAACTTTTTTTTAAGGCAAAAGAAGAGATGTTGAAGCTTTTGAAAACTAAGAGGTAGAAGCAACAGCTGGATAATAAAAATCTTAATTGCCATATTAAGTAATGTAAATTTTATTCTGAAATTCTTGACATCAGCTAAAGATTTTTAAGCAAGGAAAATCATTGTGACCAAAACACACCTAAGACAAGTTGAGGAGGATGAAGACAGCAGCACAGGCTAAAGTCTGGAGACATGAGCTGTCATTGTTTGAATAATAAATAAATAGATGATAGAAGATAGATAGATAGATAGATAGATAGATAGATAGATAGATA
>LOEQ01002014.1:62832-77884 GCA_001685075.1 Bramus lutescens | reverse complement strand
GAAGGAAGGAAGGAAGGAAGGAAGGAAGGAAGGAAGGAAGGAAGGAAAGAAGACTCCTTTGACTCATAGCAAGTTTCTAGTCGAAAACTGAAAAGAAGAATGAGGAGGACCTTCAGTCCACAGGGTTGGAAAACATTGTCTAGGCAGAGCTGACTAAATGGAGAAATAGCTTGTTGTGTTAGTGAACAACAGATAAGTATGATATGTAAGCTAAAGCTTCCACATCATTGCTGGCTGTGGTCAAGCAACAGTTTTGTGCTCTGAAATGCTTAGTAAAGCATGGGCTGCTCACTTTAGGCCCGCAGATATGTCCCAGTGGTTAACACCACTTGCATTTCAATCTGGACAGGAGCTTTGGTGTTCCACAAATGTCTGCAACTGCAACTCCAAAGAATTTAAAGTCCTCTTCTGTCCTACACATGCCCATAGGTATACACATGTAGTCAGAGGTTTCTGTCCTACCAGTTCCAAAATAAACACACAGAAACTAAATTATTTGCAAAGTTGTTTGACCAATAGCTTAACCATATTTCTGGCTAACTCATATCTTAAATTAACCCATCTCTATTAATCTGTATATCACCATGAGGCTGCGACTTACCAGCTAAAGTTCTGACATCTATCTCTGGTGGGGCTGCACAGCTTCTCTCTGACTCTGTCTTCTTTCTCCCAGCATTCAATTTAGTTTTTCCCACATAGTTCTGTTCTGACCTGCTATAGGCCCAAGTCGTATTCATAGCATACAAAGGGGAATCCCATATCACCTCTCCTTTCCTGTTTAAATAAAAAGGAAGGTTTTAACTTTAACATAGTAAAATTACATATAACAAAACAGGTATCAAGCAAAAATTACAGTTAACAACACACACATACACACACACGAGAAAGAAAAATAAATAAGTCATAAGAAAAGAAAACACATCATATGTAGGATTCTGTCTCACAGCTAAGTTAACTGTTGTAACTTCTTTTGGGCCACCAACCAGCTCCCAAATCATGACACAGAGACTTATTATTAATTATGAATGCTCAGCCTTATTTTATGCTTGTTTCACTAGCTCTTATAACTGATTTTAACCTGTTTCTCTTTATCTATGTTTTTACCTCAGGGTTTTTTTTACCTTTCTTTCATTCTGTATGTGTTACTTTTCCTGCTTTCTTCATGTCTGTCTAGCTGGCCCTGGGCATCTCCCTCTCTTTCTCCCTCATTCTCTCTTCTCTCCTTTCCCTAGCCTAGATGCCCCTCCTACTTATTCTGTCTCTCCATAAGCCCCACCTACATAGCTATAATATAATACTATTATATAGCTACTATATATAGGTACTTCTTGGTATTGGCTGTTCAGCTTTTTATTATACCAATCAGATGTCTTAGATGGGCAAAGCAACACATCTTTGCATCATTAAACTAATTCAGCAGAAACAAATGTAACAAATATTTACATAGTTCAAGTAATATTCCACAACAAACTGTCATCACATTTCCACTGAAATAAAGTCAGAAAGATCTCCTCAGCCACTGAACTGATAGGAATTCAATGGGCTGTCAAGAACAAATAGATTCCTTTCACCAGCAATTTCATCTCTTAGACAGTGGTAGAAGCCATTTGGAAAATTGATAACTGAACTAATAATGACCAAGAAGAAACAATTGTTTAAAGTAACAGCGACAAGAGGGAGAACCTCTTAAAGAAGAAACAAGGCCAACATAGTGTGTAAAACCATAAGGCAAGAAAATCCTCGGCACATACAGGCATCATTCTGCCCCTGCAGAGAGCTGCCCTCTTCTAGTTTAAGAACAAGGTATAAATGGACTTAGGTAGTTGGATCCTAAGAAAGGATATCAAGTATTTTTTAGGCTGTCCCATGAATACACAGTTATGTCACACCATTATAGTGAGGAAGAACATGAAAGCACAACCCAAAATGCTGATGTACCACAAGGAAAGCTTTATGATTTACTCAATTTAAAAGGTCTTTAGTGTTTATAAAATAGTGACACCTAAAAGTGTTTGGGGCTTTTGGGGGGGAAGCCATGATCATAATATATTTAAAATCACACACACAAAAAACATATATAAATGAGTTTGGCAAAAAAGCACAACCAAAGAAAGAAGAGGTAGGTGGAAAAACTATTAATGAGTCTTAAAAGGAAAATGAAACAATTATTTTAGATTTGATTTATCTTGCCAGATGAAGAATAAAATAGGCCAGCAACTGAGAGTCAAAAGTTGGCATAATTTATTAACATTTGGCTCAAAATGGCATCACTTCCCTCTGACCAGGATATCATTCCCAGAGTTGAAATCAGTCACCTGATGAAGGATACAAAGTAGACATCGCTCCTCAATAATTATTTGTGGGTACATGAAACCTTGGAAGACTGAGAAGAATCTAATACCCCTCTGATATTCAGCATGTTACAGGATGGGCTGAAGAACCCCGAAGGCTCTCTTCCCCCGTCACAGCAGGTTAGAGGGTGTGGTTCATGAGCTATATGAGATGAAGATGTTGCTACTGACAAGCAGTATGTTTCCTCGTGTCTTCCTTCTATGCTCTCTAAATTCCAGTCACATAGATGCTCTCTTTCCCTGAAAAGCTGGTGCATAGCACAGTTGGTTTTTGTTGGAGGACAGCAGTTTTTTCTACATGATACACTTGGGGGTAATTTCCCACGTGGGACATCTGTGCATGCCAAGCAGTTTCCTCAGTCTGCTGTGTTCTCACTGTCTTGATATGATCTCCTACTCTGCCATCTTAACCAAACTTGATCCACTTCTTGTCTCAGATCCTGTGTCCTACTGTGAACTCCTGCCCTGAAGCACTCTACACACAAGCACAAGCATAGATCAGATTCCCTTGTTAGGGTTAGCATCCTTCATGTAAAAGGCTTGATTGCAGAGATGTTTATGGTTTCATTTTATAACTTGTAATATTTGCATGGCATTCTTTATGCTTTGTTTGCACTTACATAGGAAGAGAGGGGTCTTACACACCAGTTTTGACATGCTTCATTTTGGACTCTGACCCATCTCTTGAAGTGACAAATTTTTCATTCTGACATTATGTTGGTACTCAAATAGTGTTGTTTTTGAAGAATTTGGGGATTTCAAATTGCAAATGCGGATACAGTGTGTGTGTGTGTGTGTGTGTGTCTATGTGTGTGTATGTGTGTGTGTCTATGTGTCTGTGTCTGTGTAGGTACACATGTGCATGTGCACAACTTGTTTATGGAGGCCAGAGGTCATGATCTGTTATTTTCCTCAATTGCTCTCTACCTTTTCTTTTGAGACAAGGTCTCTCACTGAACCTAGAGCTCACAGATTCAGCAAGACAGGTAAGACAGCAAGTCCCAAGGATCTGCTACTTCCCTAAGGCTGAGATTACAGACACACACAGACATGCTCAGCTTTCAGTTATTTTGCAATAAGTGCTTTACAAAATGAGCTAACTCCCTAGACCCTGAATGTCAGATTCTTTTCAACTGAGAATGTTTAAGCTATAGTAACATCACAATTGTTACTAATTGGTTATCTGGGTGATTGTTTATTGTCTCTTTTTCTCATTAGTCTTGTTCATCCATCTACTTCAAGCCTCCAGGATAGAGAAATTTCAGCCGTAAATTCTTGGCTAGTCAGTTTGTGGGTGTAGACAAGGTCTTTTATAGAATCGTCTAAGAAAAGATGGAGAAATATGAGCTGGTCATGGTTCAGTTCAGTTGAATCAACAGTCTCAGATGAAATGACCATTTCCAAGGAATAGAGATTAAAGAGGGTCTGGAGACAATGTGGGTTGTGCAGAATCAAACCACATGATGAAACAATGATTTATTGTCTTTGTTGTAAATAAAAGTCACCTTTATACTCGCTTAGAAACAGCAAGTTTCAAGGCCTCATGTTCCCCTATTGGGGTTCATGTTTCCATAGGGAAATTATCCAAAAACCTTGTGGTTTTCTGAAGGATTTGACTTTCATCTGACATTTTTGTTTTGTCCCATTGATTTTTTTTTCTCTCAGGTATATTGTTACCAACTGCTTTAGTAAAAACACTTCTGATAGGCTTTCTATTTTAGATATTGGGGACTAAAGACTGGGGATTGAACCCCATAAAGTCTAGCATTGAGTTAAATACCTAGACCAAATAAAAATGTCTTTAAATGTCATCTTAATTCATGACAAATAACAAGTTGAAATATGCTACAATTAGCATTCATACAAGGTTGACGAACACTTCCATGTATATATTTTAACTTAGTTTGATAAAGACTGTATTGTAAAGCAAAATGAACATGTGGACACTACAGCTGATAATACTTGAATAAATTCTTACTCAGTTATGGTTGAATATTATTATTCCCTGTCTCTGTGTACAAATTCAGACTTGTTAATTGTACAAAATAGCAAGTGAAATATAAATTAAAGCATGGAGAAAATTTCCAATAAAAACACAATTCACAAATTTTACTTCAAAAAGACAGAGTCTTCCAGGCATCGTGGGTTTGTGCCTACAATGCCAGTGCTCAGGTAGCTGAGGTAAGAATATTGCAACAAGTTCTAGGTCAATATGGGCTATATAGTGAATTCCACGTGAAAGCACACTACAGACTGAGATGCTAACTCATGGAAAAAAATTGTGTGTGTGTATGTGTGTGTGAACATATATACTAAGTTTTTAATTGCAATGATTTTTAAAACACAGTAGAAAAAACTAGGATATCAATCTACAACACAGGCAGTTTACAGGGGACAATCTCAGTGGCTACATCAATGTATGTAATGCTCAACCTGTCACATAATAAGGAAAAAGCATATTAAAGTGAATTATATTTCATAAGGCTGGCAAGGATTAAAAGGAGTGAAACTTTCAAAGCTTGGCAGTTATACAAAATAGCTATTTTCCTACATGTTTAGAAGAAGGTACAAAATTGGAGAGGTTACTTTGGAAGACACATTGACAATCTATCAGAATGGTACATCTCTGATGACTTGGCAACTCTTCTAAGAATCAATTTTAAAGAGATTTTCACAGAGAGTATCAAGAAATACACAAAAGAATAGTGTTTATTGTGGTGAAATTTTGAGATGTAAATATCCATTACACTATTTTCTAATAGTTAAGTTACTTTATTCTTATTTTATTCTTATTCAAAAACTGAGACAATTTTTAAATATACTAGTATACACCCTCACTCTAATATTACAGAGGAAACTGTCACAAGATGCAGAGATTAAAGATAGTAGCATCACTTTCATTAGATTGAAACCCATAAAATAAAACAACAAATAAAAAATAAAAGGGAAGGAATAACAGAACACATAATATCATGACCTTTTCATAATCAAGAAATGATTTATATCTCAGCTGAGAATACAGAGTGATGTAGAAAAGACAGGGTGATGTATATCCACATGTTGTGATGGTTAAGTTTTATTTCTGGTTATTTGTGTATTTTAGTTTTTGTGGAACAGCACTGCCCTATGTAGCCCAGGATAGCCTCCAGTGTACATGTATTGTATTTGGAATATTTACATCCGTGTTTGTTGGGAGATTGGCCTTGAAATTTCTTTTTTGTTGTCTTTACCTGGTTTGAGCATCGAAGTATGCTGGCTTTGTAAAAGTTGAAATAAATAAATAAAAAGGTAAGTAACATCCCCTCCATTTCTATTTTATGGAATAGTTAGAGGAATATTGGTACTACATTTTCAGGGTGGGTCTTTTAGGGGGGGTCATTAAAATCTAATTACATCATTGTTTCTTTTCTCTTTCCTCTCTCCAACCCCTTCCCATGTATTCTGCTTTGTTTTCTCTCAAGGAAGCTATATCCATGAAGTCTCAACAGCAGGGCTGACTAAGCAATACCTGCATCACCAACAGAGAAGATGAAAACAAGAGATGTAGAAATCTTACAATGTACCAAACCTCAACAACAACAACAACAAAAAGGACTACAGGACACTAAGGAATTATGGGAGCAGGAAAATAGTCTTCTACCAAGGGCATCACAAGAAAACCCACAGAATCGATGAACCTGGGTTCATAGGGGCCAGCCGAGACTCAACTGGCAAAGCCTACATAGGTCTGACCTAGGTTCTCTGCGTATATGTTACAGTTGTGTAGCTAGATCCTCTTGTGGGACTCTGACAGTGGGAACAGGATCTGTGTATTGACTCTTTTGCCTGTTTTCAGGACCCTTTTCCTTCCAGTGTGTTACCTCATCCAGGCCCGACCTTATCACGAAGGGAGATGCCTAGTCTTATCGCAACTTGCTAATAGGCCTTTGCAGCCTGCCCTTTTCTGAAGGGAAACGGAGAAGTGGGTGAGGGGTGGTGGGTGGGGGCAAAACTACTGTGATATAATATATGAAAAAAGTAAAAACAATTTTTAAAAAGAAAGCCTGCTCCCACGTAACTAATTTTATTCACCCAGAAAAAGTGCTAATATTTAAATTGTCTGAGAGGCCATAACCTGTCTATTTGATGGCTTAAAATATGAAAATGGGCCAGGTCTGCTCAGAATAACAGACAGCAGGAGCTCTGCTCTGCGGTGCATCCTGTCTTCCCGAGGACTAGAGAGGAAGTCAGCCTATTCGCCCACTTCCGCCAGCCTTTAAACCCAGACGTAGTCCAATTAGATGTCTAAAATGGAAGGCACAGAAACTGTGCCGCTCGCAAGCTGCAGAGAAATGCATCTTTGATCCCTGCTGGGCCCCGACCGCTTGCTTCTTCAGAGCCCTCAATTCCACTTTCATCCTGACAGCTCCCTTCAAACATGGCAGGAGCTGCTTTGAAAGCTCTGGACTCCACACCAAAAAAAAATCCAAACCAACCTCGTGCAACAGTTCAGGAGGAAAGCATCCAGCCAGGCATTTAGACAGCACCTCGGTCCGGTGAAAGAACTCGGACTCATTAGTCTTCAAGACCTTGGAAACGAAGCATAACGTTTTTACTTCCGGGTCAAGAAGACACAAACCTTAGTATGTAGCTTTACTTTTGAAATGACCAGTAGGAAATGTCAAGCTTCCAACTGAGGTATGGTTCAAAGGATGTCTTCTTGGAGCAGAGCTTTAACAGAATCATGGAAGCAAAAATGTTGAAGACACAGGAGGTTCCAATTCATAGCTCTGAAGCATTTGTTTGTTTTGTTTTGTGTTGTGTTGTGTTTTTGTTTTCTGGAGTAATTTTTTTCCATTCATTTCTTTTGGGGTCTGGGCATTTGAATCAACTAATGTAGATTACTTAATGAATGATGAAATATTGTATTCTTAAGCTCTCCTGGTATCCACTACTAACAGACTTGGATTCAAATGAAAAACATTGAGGTTGAGGTTTCATTTTCTATGTGAGAAAAAGAAGTTGGTTAATTCCCCTAGATTTGATATATCTCTATGTTAACACAAACTGTAACTGATCCACAAGAGTAGTCTGGACCAAGAACTATCTTTTTCTTGTGGTAGAAATTTTTATTGCTATTCCTGCAGAGTTTAACAGCTTCAATATGGATTCTATGCTGCCAAAGACCTACAGTCCCAGTTCACTAGATAGGAAATGATACAGTGGCTGGCCTAAAAACAACAAGGCACAGAAAGACACATGAAGTCTACTCTGGACCAGCAGTGCCTCCAACAGGCACACACACGCACACACACATGCACACCCCTGTCCACTGTGATGTCCATCCCCTCCTGCATCCCTGATCTATGCCTTTGTCTATACCCACACACATTCCAACATTTCTTACTCCTTCAGGTCACCATTTCCCAACAGCCCCAGTACCCAGAGAGGCTCAAGAAAACCTCATGCTCATCACATTTTAATTTCTTTTTTTCTGTTCTTTATAATTCCACTTCATATGAATTTCTAAGAAATTTGTCTCTTTTCTTTATCAGAATATTGGCCATGTTTTTTTTTTGTTCTTCCTTCCTTCCCTCCTTCCCACCCACCTTCCTTTCTTTTTCTGTTCCACTGTCTTTTTTGATACAAATTTTCATGTTTTGTTCTCTTTCTGTCTCTCTCAGTCTCTCTGTGTCTCCCACCCACAAACTTCTTTTCTCTAATGTCTACTTCTTATCAATTGCCCTTTCACATATAAAAATAGACCTCAGAATTCATTAGTGAGAAGGAAAGAATCTGATGGTCTAAGAGTCTGTGTCCAAGGAGAGTGAAGAGCTGTAACATAACATAACATAACATAACACAAATAGCACAGCATCATATAACATCAATTCACATCACATCATGTCACACTGTGAGTGTTAATTTTAAATACTTTGCATGATCTCACTGTTCCCGGCTTCTAAATACACCTCTGTCTTCTGCAATGGCTGTTGGCTCTAGAGCAGGAAGTCTTTAACTCAGTTTCTCCAGATTAAGCCAGCTTTCAACTAGCACAAGTGGAGAGGGGTGGTTACCCTTGCCTGGGTAGATGAAAGGAATCTGGAAGTTCAATTGCTTTTCATTATAGATTTTTATTCACCCGGGTTACCAAAATATACCTCACCACCATGGTCCAGACATTCTGGAAGCCAGAGTCATACAAGCGCCCCTCCTCCTACAGGCATTTGGGTTTCTATTTATTCTAATTATGGGAACACTTTTTGATTTCTGGAGTTTTTTGATCTTTCATCAACTATTTTGGTGTGTGTGTGTGTGTGTGTGTGTGTTCTCTTTTGTTTTCTGGGTTAATAATTGTTTACTCTTTGATAGTACCTTACTAAAGGGAGAGATTCTGAAAAGAGAGTTGGTAAACAATCTTCCAAGTTTGCATCAAGGAGTTCCATAGCTAACTGCTTATCTTTTTAAAACACCAGCCAGGGTCATGAATATGCTATTATTTTGGACAATATGTTATGCCATATAACAACTACAGCTTTATTAAAATATGCCTTTGGCTACCTTTATAATATAAAATTTTAATTTGTACCAGCTGACATCTTCAATGAGTGAGGTAAGGATACACATGGTACCACAGTCTTTCGTGTAAACCAAAACAAGGCAGCAAATATCAGAAAGTATTCTAACTTACCTTGAAGCCTGAAGGCCAGCCAGTGCAACCTCACCTCTATACCATGCTTGCTAACATTTGGAAGAGAGAACTGGCCTCACACTGTAAAGTTCAATGAATTAATGCCTGACCCTCATTTTGAGTAATGGGCTTTCTATTTCCTCCTCAATTTAAATGTCAATTAATTATTAATCTGCCATGTTCCTGTACACACCAGTCTCGTAACACTCTTTCAAGCCTGCTTCCTGCTGTTGGAGTGTAAGTGCTTGATCACAATATATTGTGTGGCCAAAACGATGCGTAGATCCCAGGAAAAGGACCTGAATCCCCTAGCAGGAATCACTTGTTGTAGACACCTCTTTGAATTCCTTTTGCACGCCACGCAATTATAGTTTTTGTTTGGGTTTTCAGTACACACATAAAGAGAAGAGTGTGAAACACATCTGTGGCCTGGGAAACAGGGAACAGTTCGAATACCAATTCAGGACTTAATCCCCAGACAGCTGGCCACAGGCCTTGTTAATGACCCTCGACACAGAGTTACATGAAGATACTGACTGTGGGATTTATATTTGTTTAGCTCAGTGTCTAGCACAGTGTAGGGCCTATAAATATTCAGTATATGCTTGTAAAATGAAAGAATAAATGAGAATAACTGTTAGCTTGCTTGTGGATGAAATGCAATTAGGGCTAAATCCTTTCCATTAAGATTACTACTTATCTGTAGCTTCGGAATTAGCCAACCATAAGAAATGTCAGCGAGACTCCTAATAAGGCAGAACTCAATATTTTAATTGGAAGATAATGTAGAAACCAAAAGTGTACAAAATAGAGTGCCCCCACATATATTCTTCAGGGTTTTTTTTTAAGACAGCTTCTCAAAGAATTCTAAGGAAAACCTGTCTCAAGAGATGCAATTGCTAGTCTGTGGTTTAAGAATCAGAGAAAGACATTTATAAGGTAGCAGAGAAGGTGAAGATGGAAATATCAGTCTGATGTTGCTAAAATGGATGATCCTCAAACGCAATAAATCACACACACACACACACACACATGCACACACACACATACATAATGTGGTCATAAAATGATACATAAACAGACTCATTTCATAATACAACAGAGAAGGATTGAAAGCAAGTATGCAGAAACACAAAAAAATGTGTTAACAGAATACAGAGTTGAATAATAGGTGACTAAAACCCAATCTTAAGGTATTTGAAGAAAATATTTGGTTAATGGAGCAAAAGTGACAATCAACACTGTAATATTAATAGGTTCCGAGATGAGAGACAAAAATGAGAAATGGAAAAAATGCATCATGTGTCAAGCGGATTCAATACCGCAATGTGTTCTCACAAAAACTTTAAATTTCAAGCTCAATTACAAATGCTCTAAACTTCAAAAGTATGTGGGAGAGTAGTTGGGCCTGGGGTCACATGCATGTCATTCCAGAATCTGCGAGGCTGGAGGACCAGAACTTCAAGGCCCCTGTCTCAAACAAAACAAAAAGTCACGTTGTGGGGGAATAAGTAAGCAGCAAACCAAATTTCAGAGTTTCGACTCTCGCACGTATTCTATTAGTGCCGGAAACAGCCGCAGAACTGGGAGTGTAGGCGGCTTACACTTGTGTGGCGGCCATGAGGATGTCCTAAGACAGCGGCTTCCAACAGCTTTTCCACTCCGGTATCTTTCTTCATATACCGGAGATACGAGAACTACAGGAAAATTCAAGATGCGTCATTGCAAGCCCCACAAATTCACCTTAGCGCCCTGGGTTTACCTCTATGGTTTGCTTATTGTTCACACAACCCTCAGGAGGACGCAATCTCCAAGCCGCTTATATCTGTCCGCAGAAGGGTGGTGAGCAAGCGTTGGTGTGGGAGGTGTGGAGATGTAGACCAAAGGATATGAAATGTCAGTTAAGAAAGAATAAGCTCGAGACATCTATTTGCAACACCGGGCATGTAATTGATAATGTATTATATTCTTGAAAGATTCTGAGATTGCTTTTGCCACAAAAGAATAGCAGCGTGAAGTACTGCATGTTAATTGCCTTGAAGTACTGCACGTTAATTGCCTAGACGTCATCATTCCACGGTGTCTGTCTGTATGTGTCTCTATGCAACTTTCAAAACACATGTGTAACACAGTGCATTTAATATTATATTTAACCTTTAATTATATTGCTGAATGTGATCCCATATAGCCTACTAAAAGCATATACTACAAACAGAATAAAATCTTTAAAATTATAAAGCTATAAATTTATCAGAAGAACATAAACCAGGTTATCAGTTTGTTCTGAATCTCTTCAAGTTTTAAGTTTCTAACTCTACCCACAGTAATTTCACAATGTCTTCGAAGCCTTGTTTTTCTTTTTCAAAGACATACCATGATCATGAGATGAAAAACATATTCTATGGGAGTATTTTCTGTTAAAATTTCTCATGGAAAAAAACTACAAAAAAAAAAAGACACGTTTTCCTAAAGAACTATCCCCAAACTGTGCAGTTGGGATGTAATATATAAGGGAAGAATAAATTTTTAAAAATAAATTATTCTCTGATTAGCTAATGTGTATTCAGATGCAGAAGGGCAGGCAATTGGAGATAGATTTGAGGAATAAATATGGAGGCTTGGAGATGACAATTCCAAGCCTTGGATGGTCATGTTTACACTGAAGCCCTGTGATCTTCTCTAGTGAAGAATTCTCAGTAGTTAATAAGAGAAAATTCTCACCTCAGTAGTAACAAGGACTGCTGCAATGTGCCAGATTGGGAGCCAGGAAGGAGACAGCATAATGGACAGACATAATTGAACTCATTATTATTATTATTAAAAATTTCCACCTCCTGCCCCCCTCCCCAATTGAACTCACTTGTTTGGGAGTTTAGTGAGTGCCCACAATTAGATGCCTACATGCGTTAAACCCTAGAAACTTAGGTCTGGAGGCTGGAAGTCAGAATGGAAGGTCCCAGAGAGACTGGCACTTCCAAGAGAACTGAGGGAAGAATCTGATCCAGACTTCTTCACCTGACCATCTTCGTGTCTGTAGTGATTTCCCTCTGCCTTTGTGCTGTCTTCTCTCTGTACATATGTGTGTACAATTAGGGCCTCTTATTCATTCCTCTGAAAAACAGTGGGTTGGGATGCACCTGATGACTTTATTTCAGCTTGTTTGTCTATACAAAGGCCTTCCTGCAAATACAGTCATATTCTGAGGTCACAGGATTTACTATACCAACATAGCATTCAGAGAGTAGGGACATCACAATCCAACCTATGCAATGATTATGCCTTTCCAAATACCTAATATATTTCAAAAACTTAGCATTTCATCTCCTTTCATTGCTTTAATTTTTAAGGAGAAATCCTCCTCAATAACAGAGATCTCAGGCTTATTATTGTGACCAGTCATGCATATTATTCTGCACAGTAGCACACTTGACCTCATTCGAGCTTCTGTGGTAGACAAGCCACTGAAGTAGACACAGAAAGCATTTCTAATGAAGTATAAGAAGCAGACTTTTAAAGCTGTCCAACCACAAACCTCTCAGTGGCAAATAACTTTGGCATTGTGATTTGAAACACTAAACCCAAAGACTTACAAAATAAAAGGTTTGAAGTCAAGAGTCACACTTCATTGATTTTCATAGAATACCATTCCTTTATTCCTTGAAATTAGTGAGAGCTGAGCAGTGCCCCTATCCACCGAGATTGCAAGCAGAGCTGGTACTGGGCTAAAGTGGTAGATACTCCTGTCTCAGACACAAAACTAGATGCCAAAAACCTGGTAATTAAGATCAATTTTGTTCTAATACAGTATCTTTGTTCCAAACATTAGTGCAATAAGGACAAAGAAGATGTTTGATTAGGTAAGAGCATTTGTAAACAAGCACAAGGACATTAGTTCAAATCTCCAGACCCACACAAAAAGCTGAGTGCAGTCACATATGTGTCTGCAACCCCAGCACTCTGGAAGGACCAGGCAGCAGAGACAGGAGGATTGCCATTCACCAGGCTAGCTCCAGGTTCAATGAGAGCTCATCTCTCAAATGAATAACCTCCAATAGCCTTATCTTGCCTTTATGAAGACACATAATTAATGTAATCAGATCTATGAATAAGAAAATATTGAAAGTGTAAAGAGATAAAAATCTGCATTATTTTCTTCTTGTATCAGTCTCTAATATAGCTCAGCCTAACTATTTCTGATGATATTTAGCATTTTAATACTTTAAAATTAGTTTTAATGTGTAAATTATTACATTAAAGTATTTGTCTTATCACTTCTTTTTTAAGCAAGGTCTCATGTAGTCCAGGCTGGTCCTGAACTCACTCTTCGGGTAAGGATGACCATGAACTCTTGGTTCTCATACCTCTACCTCCCTGTGTTTGGTTTTTAATCCTACACTGCTGCATTGTTCTATGGCTTTATATTTATGCCTGATATTATGTCTCATGAAGTTCCTCCTGTCAGCAGGACATCCAACCTTAACTATTTCAACTCTGCTTTCCTTTGTCAAGTGGTCTGAGGATTTCACATAGATATGAACACATAGGAAAGAAATTCTGGTCTTTGACTTGCACTACTTCCAGGGATAGATCAATGTCATCATTACGCAATTCTTCTACCATGTTAAAAACACGTTTCCCACCCCACACTAACATTTAACATTATCCTCTATCTGCTTCCCTTCTAAATTCTTACACTCAAGAGCAACCTCTAGCACTAAGCTCATATCCTAGGTCTTCACTCAGTCTTTGAGTCTTGGTCATCTGGCTTTTCTTCACCAGTTTGTGTTCTTAGATCCAGTAGCTGAGTTTTTGTGCTCACTTTCTCCAATATATGTAAGTTCTCATTCTTGTTACAGATTGACTTATTAATATCTGTGACTTCCCTCCTACCTTCTTGGCCACCATGCTTCTCCTTTTGGTTGTCATTTCACCCCAATGTCCTTCCCACCCCACCACCTGACCTCCCAAGTCTTACTAAAACAAGGTATTGCTTGATAGTCCTGACTGACTGGGAACTCATCATACAGTCTAGACCTCAAACTCATGACATTTCTCTTCCCTCTGACTTCTGAATTGTGTCAACATGACACAACATGACACAAAGTAGAGTCAATGAACTGGGGAAAGGGTACCTCAATTGAGAAACTATCTCCTTCAGATTGGCCCGTGGGCATTTCTATGAAGCATTTTTTTTTGATCTGTGATTGATATGGGAGGTCCCAGCTGACTGTGGGTGGAACCACCTCTAGGCAGGTGGTCCTGGGTTGCTAAGAAAAACTCCTTAAAATGATGGATATGAGGCCATCTCCTGTAATAAGATTGGTGACCACCCTAATTGTCATCAGAGAGCCTTCATCCAGTAACTGATGGAAGCAAATGCAGAGATCCACAGTCAAGCACTGGTGAAGCTCCTGGAGTCCTGTTGAAGAGAAGGAGGAGGGATTATATGAGCCAGGGGTATCTAGGTCATGACAAGGAAACCCACAGAGACAGCTGACCTGAGCTCATGGGAGCTCATGGACTCTGGACCAACAGCTAGGAAGCCTGCATGGGACAAACCTGGGCCCTCTGCTTGTGGGAAACAGTTGCGTAGATTGGTCTGTTTGTGAAGCTCCTAGAAGTGAGATCAGGACCTGTCCCTGGAATTTAGCTTGCCTTTGAGAATCTACTCCACATGCTAGGTTACCTTGCCTAGCCTTGATGCAGGGGGAGGAGCTTAATCCTGCCTCAAGTTTGTGTGTCCTGCTTTGCTCATGGGAGGCCTGCCCTGTTCTGAATAGAGAAGGAACAGTGGGTGGTGATGTGGACATATGGGAGGTGGGGGAGGGGATGGGAGGAGAGGAGGGAGGGGAAACTGTGGCTGGTATGTAAAATAAGTGAAATTTTTAATACTAAAATAGAAAGAGAGAGAGAAAAGGGAAGGGGTGAAGGAAGGGGGAGGGTGGAAGGAAGGGAGGGAGGGAGGAAGGACAAAAGACAGAAAGAGAGAGAAAGAAAGAAAGAAAGAAAGAAAGAAAGAAAGAAAGAAAGA
>LOEQ01002014.1:40895-55060 GCA_001685075.1 Bramus lutescens | reverse complement strand
AGATAGATAGATAGATAGATAGAGATAGAGAGATAGACAGACAAATAGAAAAATGGTTTTCATTGGTAAGTTTCTTAATTGACATATTTATTCCATGTTCTTTTCCCTAAAGTGTTAATTATCATTGATGATCTAGATAAGAAACTAACAACAATTTAAAAGTTACAGATCCATAATCCCAACACTGAGGACATTCCATCCAGGGAAAAGCGAAGAATGCAATTTACAGAGAATGCATGTAGAACAGAAAGACATAAAACACCATATTTAGAAGAAAATGTTCTGAATGTTTATTGTACCAAAAAGAGGTGTTTAGAATACTATGTCTTCATTTTGTGACACAAAATATGCTTTTAAATTTTGTCTAAAAGATGTTGAATTGTCCTTGAATTCTTCCTTTGATAGTCTAAAGAAATATTTCTACATTCCAATATTTTCTACATTTTGTTGTTTATATATAAGTAACATTTGCATATAGATAATATGACAGTCAAAATAAAAATATGGTATGGTTTTTACCACTGAAAAAAGAGTAGTATGTAATTATGGAGACAAAAATATACCTGACAAATCTCTTTAAATGAACACTGAGAAGTAAACACTAACTGCTCAAAATATAATGCAGAAAAAAACACCTATAATCATACTGATTATGACACTGTTTTGTATATATGTTGATATTTTTGTGTGTTTCAAAGAAGCCGCACTATTTCAGCCTTGATCTGAATCCCAAGTCATGACATAGAGAATGTTGGCAACCATATTCTAGGAAAAGGTTATAAGAAAATTGAGAAAGGATAGAAAACTTGATTACTATATACAAGTCCTCACACAGTTTAATGAAGATGCAACTTTTCTATTAAGGCTAATTTTTAATTACTTTTCTAAAATCTAAGCATAAGGAGTAACACAAAGAACCTGTCTTTATAAACATTTGGACAGGTAGACACGCACTTGTGCTCACAAACACATATCTGCATGTATTTCTAAGTAGGGCTTCCCAGACTCAACATTTTTGGAAAAAATAAATAGATAAAATGAATCTTAGAAAAATATACTACAAGTTGATCACATTTTATATATAATTCACCCTTTCTATAAAATATTTGGTGCCGATAAGATTGTGCACTGTTAAAAACTAAATTCCCCATGGAGTACGTAAGATGCTAACAAAATCTTCATCATCTGTTATTCCTATACTTAGGCCTTCATAGTAATCTTCAAATTCGCCATATGAAACTTCATCAGACTTGCTGCAGGCATCTCTTAATGTCTCTAGAAAAGATGATTTGATTTCCTCCTCCGTTGAATGCCCTGCAGGAAGAGGAATAACTGTGAAATATTTTCCCTAAGTTCAGCAAAATGACGGATGATAATAAAGGGATACTTATTTATCTTATGAAATAATTTCAATAACTTCAAATTGTATGCCAAACATTAACCAGAATTCATTTCTCCCACAATCTGCCTGTGTCTCCTCTTTCTTTCATACATTGATCTATTCTCAAACTTTTAGTATAGAAAAAAAAGTTTCATAATAGTACACTGATTTAAAGATAAAAAGTCACAGAAAATGGTCAGATAATATCCGAAATTAAAACAAATAAAAGCATGTATTAACAAAGCAAAAATGATGGCAGTAGGTCGTCGATGATCTTTAAAATGATCTTTAAAGTATTTTTAAGTCAGAGGTCTGGGCAGATGACTCAATGATCAAGGATGCTTGCTGCTCTTCAGTGAACCCAAGCTTGGCCTCCAGAACCCACATTGCATGGCTCACCATGGCCTGTAACTCCAGCTCCGTGGAATGGGCCACCACCATCTGGCCTCAGTACGTACGCATACCCACACACAAACACAAACGCACATACATACATGTAAAAATAAATTCAAGAAAAAATGTTGCTGTCATTTAAGAACATATATGACACAAATAGGAAGAAGGTGATCATTTTATTAAAAGGAAAACAGTTTGAATGGAAAAGTACTGGATATTGTGCTATGCAAAGATTATACTAGATAATAAAGTGGATTTGTGATTGTTAGTCAAAGCTAAATCTAATCAACATCTAATATATAAGGAAACATAAATTTTCTAATTGAAACAAGTTTTACTTAAATTTATGCTTCAAATATCAAGAGTTGTATAGCTTCCTAAAACCTCCCATCTAGGAAATACCCGTCTCCCACTATCTGTGATAGGATTTGTTTTCCTTGCTCTAACAGAACAGAAAGAGTTACAAAATTATGAAGGCATTTTTTTCTCTAACAAATTACTTAAGAAAAGTAAAAAAAGAGAATATTTTTCTATAATTTAAACTGTGAAGTCAAGCATGCAGGAGGCAGAGACAGTAGAAAGCCATGAGCAGAAGACCATCCTGGTCTACATGGCAAGATCCTGTCTCAAAATAAAGAGGAGAAGGGGGAGGAAAATAGGAAAAGAACGAGGAGTAGGAGAAATGGGTAACTCTTATCCAAGAAATTGTTATGCAATATATTACAATTTGTACATAAAAAGGATTTTCTTTGTTATTTTATTTTTTGTTGATTTTTATTGAGCTCTACATTTTTCTCTGCTCCTCTCCCTGTCTCTGCCCTCCCCGCTTCAACCCTCCCCCAAGGTCCCCTTGCTCCCAAATTACTCAGGAGATCTTGTCTTTTTCTACTTTCTACTTCCCACGCAGACTAGATCTATGTAAGTCTCTCTTAGTGTCCTCATTGTTGTCTAAGTTCTCTGAAAATGTGGTTTAAAAACATCACTAGGTTTTTTTCTTTAAAGCATGTGCAGCCTGCCTAGCTTTCTCTCCGTGTTGTGAATGACATGACAAAGAAAAGAATTCCTGGAAAGAACCAGAGCTTACCCGACAAGAGCAAACCCCAACTTGAGCCACAGTCTCTGGCCCACAATAGAATTAAACCTGTTCAAGCAAGTTAATTAAGATTATGAGACAGAAAAAGACAAAAGGAAAGATAAATATTGATATTGAAGCCACCTAATTTTGAAATAAGGACATTCTTTCGCACTTCTGTTTGGTATGACTAACTCAATAGAAAGATGTGGAGAACAGAAGGTCCAGGATGGCCTTGTACTTCTGATCCTCCTTCCTCCAGCTCCTGAGTGCTGGAATTATGAGCATGTGTCAGAGTAACAGTTTATTCACAAGTCAAACCCTTGCACACGTTAGGCAAGCACTCTACCGGCTGAGCCATGGCCCTAGCACATAAAATATTAATGAAAGAAATGAAAGTAACTATAATGTATCCTTGTCAATATAAAGTATGAAACATTAAATGCCAAAAATATAGTCTTTCATATTCACCCTATGTAGCTATACAGAAAAGAAAGTCAGAAATATTCATACACAAATTCATAAATAGGCAGAATGTGGAGGTAAACATCGCAATCCCATCACTTAAGAAAATGAGGCTGAGAGTGTGACCATGAGTATATGGGGTGTATTTTTTCCCTCTTTTTCAGGAGGAGGGTGGGCCTGTAAGGAATGAGAATCGAATATGATTAGGGTACATTGCATGATATTCCCCCAAAATTAATAGAAATAATATATCGGGGAAAACATGACTCTGGGGGCTCTCAAGGCTAGCCTGGGTCACATGGCAAGACCCTGTCTCAAAACAAAACAAGAGAATATTGAAAATTGAATGACTATTATTAGATATTGAATATATTATGAAAATATTTTACCTCTGTATTAGTCAGTGAAATTCAAATGAAGTAAGATCAGGGAGTTGGACAAAAATAATTCTGCAACAAATGGAAGTATAATCTAGTGTGGAACTAGCTCTCATTGCAACAGCATTTGGAAGTACTAGTTGATATCCCAGTAAGTCTAGGGACTGGAGTCATGCCAGGGAACCAGAAGAAAGGGAACCTAAGGAGTCACCAACAATGTAGGTGTCGTTAGACACACATAAATAACTTAGAAATTAAAAGTCCACCAATAAAAGAATATCTGTACACATTGCAATGTGTTTACTATTAAGTGGATAATATGTGGCAAATAAAAATAAGATGTCTCAATGTGGATTTACATGGAAGTAGCTCCAAAATACACTGTTCAGTCAAAAGCAAATTACAGAACAGTAACTCTAACGCAGCTTTCAAGTCAGAAAAAATTCTGCAAACTGCTAGCAGATTATGTATACAAGTATGAAAAATCAAAGAGTAAGGCCTGAGAGATAGGTCACAGGGCTACAGGTTTATTCTTTTGAAGACAAAAAATGAAATTAAGGAAGTTATCATGGCCAAACACTGTGATAGGGTGTAGTCATAAATCAACTACACAAAAGAGTAAGAACTATAACAGGAAATGAGGCTTTAAAATTGCTTTAAGAAATTCAGTATGCCCTCCTCCTGTTTTTGAGGCAAAGTCTCACTACATATGCCTAACTGGCCTCAAATTAGCACATCTCTTTCCTCTTCCTAAGTGCTGTGTTCAGCCACACTAGGCTGGATTTTGACAGATCCATAGATGCCATTGTGTATGTAATTCCACCCCGAGATAAAGACGCAAACCCTCCTCAATCCTCAAGGATGAATAACTGTATCAAAAGATGCAATAGTTCTACCGGGGAGCCTAACAGAAGTTTTACCAAATCTCTTTTAAACCCCAATTCCTTACCTTCAAAATAAGAAACGAGAGTTCTATCTTGATTATAACTGTCAAAGAAATCAATAAGTACAGACAACAGGAGGGAAAATAACTCTAAAATCATTGGCTCAAACAAAATTTGTTTTATTTCCTTCATGAATCCAGCGGATGCTTTGGATTAGTGTAATTTAAAGAAGACACTTTTATTAATAAGCACGGTAAAAAAAAAAAAAATAGTTACCTGAAATCACATGTGGATGCTTCCTGGCACAGTAACACTTCCTTATGTCTATCACAGACACAATGCCAGTTTTGTTGAAATCCAGTTTCATGAAGGCCTAAAGAAAAACAGGGTTTCTCTTTGTGAAATCGTTAGGTGTGAGGAGCAATTATGCAGCCGATTGTTTCTGAACTGTAAACAAGACATTTTGAAGGAATTAAACAAGTGCTTGATGAAACAAGGAGGAAGGAGACTAAACTAAAAACTGGAATCCCTCATTCAAGCATTTCGTGTGTTCACAGTTGTGCATCCTGACCTGCAGAAAGCAGTCAATCCCACTGTCCCGCCCACTTTGATTTTGCCGGGAACCAAAGGGTTGGGTCAAAGCCCTTGGCAACTTCCAGTGCCAGGACGCATGAAATTGATAAATGACCAAAGCAAAGAGCTAGGAAGTTATGTGAAGTTTTGTTTGATTGCTAGTTCAAAAGTGAAGCTACAAACTCAGTATCAAAAGAATCAATGAACAGATGAAATGTTTATTTCTCAAAACATAACACTGCCTTTCCGATTTCTGGTTCACTAACTGTTTTTCCAACCCAATGCAAGTCTACATACTAAAAACACTAAGAGAGAAACAAGATACACAGACACTCCAGTCTACCCAAAGCCGCAGCCTGTGCTTGCCAGGAGTTAAAACCAGACGCATCCTCATCACTCACAATATTTAATTCACGGCAACCTTGTACCAGCTCTAGATTCAATTGTGCCCCAAATTCCTTTCCTGAATTTTAATACTTAGATGCCCCAGAACAGGACTGAATGAGGAAGGGGGTCCTTAAGGAAGTAATTAAGACAAAATAGAATCATTGGGGTAGGCCCCAGTCCAAGATGACTGGTAATCCTTTAACAAAAGACAGCACAATGCACAGGGAGAGGGCAGCCGTGGAAAAACAGTGGAACAGCCACAGAGAGGCCTCAGAGGAAGCCAAGCATGCCCACCCTTTTTTGATTTCTATTCTACAAACTACAAGAAAGCAATTTTATAAACCAGTCTGACACTCAAAACGATCACCATGGTATTCAAAGAACAATTAAGTAGTAAATGTAATTCCTTTAGCCACCCTTAAGGTTGCACTTCTGGGTTCGGAGGCCGGCATACATATCCCAGGTGCACATGCATGAGTCGCCCGCTATCTGCGTCACCAGCGTTTGACATAAAGCCCCTGTGCGCAGGCGCAGGGCATAGCGCCACCAGTCATTAGCATCTGACGTAGACACGTCTTTCCCCTCATGTGCATGTGCTGGGAAACCTTTAAAAGCTAAAGCCGCCATTCCCACTTTCTCTTTCACTCCTCTGTCCACAGTTTCCCACTGGCCCGTTCTGCACAGATCTTTCATAAACTTATACACATGGGTTTGTTTGTGTGTTGCGCTCTCTCCCCATCTCCGCGGAACATTATCAGAATATTATTGGAACATTAGTAAGTATTAGTATAATTTTTATTTTAAAACTTGGGGATCTGTGTATATATGATGTATTATAATGTGTTTATGTATGTGCGTGTGCAACACAACATGCAGGGGGTCAGTCCATTTATCGCACCTTGTTTGAGACGGGGTCTCTTGGTTGTTAGGTAATGCATGTCCAGGCTAGTCAACTGTGAGCCTCATGGGATTCCTACCTGTGCCTCTCATCCTGTCATAAGAGTACTGGGATTACAGACATGTGTTACTACCTCTGCATTTACACGGGAACTGAGAGTTTGAACTCGGGTCCTTACACTTGCACTAGAGACCCTTTACTCGATGATCTGTCTCCAACTCCAGGACTCTAATTTCAACTTAATAATGATCTTTGTTATTTTCCTTTTAACACTTTACATGCATGTCAGAAAAATTACAGGAACACTTTCAGTCATCATCATAAAGGAAGGCATGCTTACCACTGACAGCAGAATAGTTGTGATTGCTAAGAATGGAACCATCACATGCAATCTTTCTACTAGCTCTGAGGAACAGCCAGTGAGGCTTAGGATTGTACACAGGAATATAGCTGGATAGCTAGTAATGGACAATACTAATAATTTATAAAGAATTCAATTTGAAATTTTATTTTTCTTTCATCAAAGCTTTTCTAGAACATATGATTTTGTTTTATTCTGGGTAGAATTGTACAAAAATATATAAGCTTGCTTACCTTAAGTCTTACTAAACCCAGTGTGTATTACAGCTAAAATGATATAATATGTTTTAAATGATGACCCATTAAAGTTGCTAAATAATGGATCTAACAATAATATAAATGTAATAGTTTGAGGTCAGGTAACAGTACCTTGCGAACAAATGATTTCCTATATTCATTCATTTCACCAAAAATGGCACGTTTGAATTCTCCATAATCAACCTTATTCTTGCTGGGGCCATTGCCTTGCAGAATCAGCCAGGAAGACTCAAAATCCTAGAAATGCCCATAGAAAATGCTATTACATCTTTAGTTATGTAAGTCACAAGATCAGAGTCATTTTTTTTAGGTTATCTGTGGCCCTAGACAAGGTAACCTACTTAGGAAAAAAATTCAAAAAGTTACAGAAAAACCTAGTAAATCAACTATGGAAGGAATTCTGGGGTGAACACCTAAGCGAGGTTCAGGGCCTGTTCTGAATGACTGATAACTCACAATATATGCTTTTTAAAACTATGTTATTTGAGGGCAAGGAAATGCTGAGGGTTGAACCTTGGACCTCTTGCATACCATCAATCACTGGTCTACATTCTTAAGGGTCTTATCATAATTTTTTGCTGATAAATAATAACATATATTAGTAGCCTAACATGATATCTCAATGTACATATATAGTGCAGAAAGAATAAGTCAGACTAAATATCATCTCTGACATTGCAAATATTTAGTATTTCTGTAGTGAGAATATTTAAAATCTGTTTTAGCTAATTTTTTTGTTTTAGCTATTTTTAAACACATAGTACATTATTCTTGATACTATTCACGGGACTGTGCAATAGACAAAACTCATCCTCTTATCCAAATGCTAATCATGTCATCTGGTCAACCTCTTCCTTTCTCCCTATACATTGCACTCCCCACCATTTACCTTTCAGTGTCTTTTCATATAAAGTGCAATGGTTGCTATGTACTTGGTTTTGAATCATTTTGTTCTCCATTTTTAAATTATATCTGTGACAATTTGAAAGCCTATTCAGGTTCTGAAATACTGAGACTATTAATGGAGATTATCTGGTCTTGGGAGCATAGAAGGTTTGAATGACTTCCAAACTATTCCCAAATTTACACTAAATAGTATAATTCTAACTAAACACATTATGTCAGTTTGTTCACTACCATTCCCAAGTGATTCTTTGACAAAAATGTTACTTAATACATCCTTCTATTCAGTGATCCTGATAACAAAAGAAATCACAGCATTCCTTTACAGAACCTCAGATATATTCTCAATGTTTCTAGCAAACTTTAAATGAGAGTGTTACTAAAACACCCACCTTGGCAAGTAAATACTCAAAAATTATTCTCTTCCACTTCCTAGTGTTTTGAAATAAAACTGTAATTAGAAAACTAAGGCTCAAATTACCCTGCCTCCCCCAGCAGCCAATGATCTACACAGTTTTTACATGTAAGAATGTCTCATACATTACCAAGAAAATATGTGTATGTGTGGTTGAGTTAAAACTGAGTCTAAGTTTAACTTTTACAAACCATGAGTACAATGGACAGGAGACAAATGTGTTCACTTAACTCAAAGAAATCCAGACTTAAAAGGACTTCTAAAGGCTCAGAAAAAATGTCTTCAAGAATTAAGAAGTGTAACTTAAGTGACAAAAAAATGCATATGACTAAGTCTACACAATGTTCAGAATGGAAACTAATCCAGATGGACTTTTTACTTCACTGGGAGTATTTCTATATAAACTTAGCTCATTGTGGAGCATTGCACTTTTTATTTAAAATCAGAGAGAATGACTCTGTCTTTTCACAAATAGGTTCTACTTCTACAGTGAGACCCAATTTCACATCCCTCTGCATGTGCTTATGACTGCAAGAGCATATATATGGTGATACAACAAGAAGCAAAACAAGAATATTAGTTAAAATGTGTGAGATGGAGGGATGTGTAGATCAATGGTAGAAAACTTACTTTGCATGTATGAGAACCCAGGACCAATTTCAAGCACCATTAAAAAAATTAGAAAATTAATTAACAGATTAAGTTTATAATAAAATGAAACATGAGAAAGGATGAAACACATTCTTATGTTGTCTTTCTTAGGTTGTGGTAATTTAAATGAGAATGGCCCCGAGAGGCTCATATATTTAAATACTTGACTCCCAGTTTGTGGAACTGTTTGGGAAGAATTAGGAGGTGTGGCCTTGTTAGAGGAGATGTGTCATTAGTGGTGGGCCTTGGGGTTTCAAAAGCTCATGCCAGTCCCAGTTATCTCTCTCACTCTGCCTCATGGTTACTGTGTCAACATGTAGGATGTGACAATTCCAGTGGCATATCTGTCTGCCTGCTGCCATGTCCCATATCATGAGCACCATGGACTCTAACCCTCTGGGTAACTCAGAGCCTTTGATTTAAATGCTTTCTTTCATAAAATGCATTGATCATGGAGTTGGGTCACAGCACTAGAAAAGCAATTAAGACAGAAGTCTCGGGTAACTACAGTCTTATTCACAAGTTATAAATATGTCATAAACAATGACAGAAGCATCAAAGTAATACAGTACTTTCCCATATACGCAGGGCCAGGTTATCTGGACACCAGTCCTCTATCAGTTATAGATTACTTGTTTGTTTAATGAAAATATACCACAGCATTCTGATTTCCTATCATTGTTTTTATTTTTCTAGCTATGAAAGAAAGATGTGAAGGTGAATGGTCTCTGGGTTGTTATCACTAGACAGGCAACAAGATTCAATGTCATTATCACAACCAACTAAAAGACAATTATGTCACAACACTGACATGCAGTATCACACTGACACAGAATTTTATACCTGATAAAGCAAATCCCCATGTAATTTTTTATTTGCACTCCCATGCCTCCCTAAATATAGCAATTGTCTCAGAAATGCTCAGGCAGAGCCTTCAATGAAAGTCAAAATGTTTGCGTAAGATTACACAGCTAAATAACTCCCTTTTCTGGAAAGTTACATGGAGTGAATACAGAAGACTATTTTTTAGAATTTAATTTTTTGTACTTTGTATTAACAAAGACCCATTATGGTGACCTTTATTTCTTATCCTGAATAAATATTATATATGCTGAGGCCATGACTCAGTTGATAAAGTGCTTACATAATTACAGAAATATAGATCATGTGGCAAGATAATTTTTAGCCAAAGAGAAAAATGCAAGAGAATCCTGTATATGAAATAGTTGATCTGAATCATTCATGTACTTTTAACATACAAGCAAAATTTCTCAGTACAGAGCACAAGGCATTCATGTACCAACCAGATTTAATTTCTCCTGCTCTTCTATCTACTTGCTCAAGCTATAAACTAGTGTTTCCATGCTTGCTATGCTAGGTTCAGTTCAAGGTGTTAAAGAAAGAGCAGGAACAGAAGTCACCCTGGTCCCCGTCTGGATGGGATGTGCCATTTTACTTACAGGCAGCTACAAAGAGCCATGAAGAAAACAAAATGGAAGTTGATGTAGAATGGATTGGAGATCAGATGGCAGATCTCTTCTGTAAAGAAAGCTGTGGCCTAAATGATGAGAAAAAAAAAAACTACCACACATATATCTAGTGCAAGATCGTTCACATCAGAATGAGGAGTGGGCAGGAAATGGTCCCCTGCAGCTTGGGGCAGAGCCGCAGTTCATGCCTGGAGCATATTCCTCCTTTCCACAAAACGATAATCGTCTGAGCCACACTCCCTCTTCATGAAGATCCGCTCTCTGCTCCTGCTCTTCTCTACCCCGTCCACTCAGTCTTCCTCATTATTCAAAACACAACCTGGAAGCATCCTCCTCCAGGAGTCTTGCCGTGGTCTTTCCTTCTCCTTCCTGCCTGGCTTGGGTTGGAACTGTGTTCCCAAAGCATCCTCTGTATGATGCACCTATTAACCATTTTCTTCATTTAAAGGTTACAAGAGTGGTGTAGGAGGTGCTTCTGTCTATGTGTTGCTTTCATTGGTTGAATAACGAAACTGTCTTGGCCTTTTGATAGGAAAGAACTTAGGTAGGAATGGAGAAGACAGAACTGAATTCTGGGAGGAAGGGCAGTGTGGCAGATGCCATGGTTCTCCTGCCTTAGACGGACACTGGTTGGACTCATGCCGGTAAGCCACAGTCAACTGGCTATACAGATTATTAGAAATGGGTTAAATCACGATGTGAGAGTTAGCCAAAAAGAGGCTAAAGATAATGGGCCAGGCAGTAATTTAATTAATACAAATTCCGTGTGGTTATTTCGGGTGTAAGCTAGCCGGGTGGGACGAAGAGCAGGCCTGCTCTTCCTGCTACATGAGAGTGGACAGTATGTCATCTCAGAGGTTAGCACATGCCTGGCTGTTAAACACTTCACAAACAAACAATAAGGAACAAAAAAATCAAAATCCTAAAAATATCAGTGGGAGTTGTCTTAACACTGACGGCAAAGCACTTCTATAAGAAGGAAACAAATGAGCTAATAAAATTTCATTAGAAAAGTGAACAGAGCTGTGCAAGAATGCACCCACAACAGAAAGTGGTACATACCTGTGGAGACACTTCTAAGTGGAAGGTTTTCAGAGCTTGCTGAAACTCTGCCTTTTCTAAAAGCCCACTGCCTTCCTTGTCTACGTGTTGGAAGTGTTTTCCCAATCCAGTCAAAATCCGAACAGCTCTCTTCTGTAGCTGCTCTTTCAGTTCATCTGTTTAGTAAACAGAGACGAGGAAACTATTGCGTCTGCGCACAAAGCCATCAAAATGCAGTTGTTTCTCTTTTAAGAAAGCAAGTTAATAATAGTGAAAATAAGGAACGTTGATATTCAATGGAAACCTTAAATTGGACTGAAAGGGACTTCGGAAAGATGAATGTTTTAGTAAAGACAATGCCAGCACAACTATATGTTCATAATCTGCTAAGACCACAGCACCACCGTGTGGTGAAACTGTTACAGTTCACATACAGATAAAATTGTCTCTCTTTACTCCGAAAATCTAAATGTTACAAATAAAATTCTAGTTTCTCTTGTTTAGACCCCTTTATCTAACTGCCCCATATCCTCACTGTCTTTCTTATTTCTTTATTTACACTAACTGAATTACAAAATTGATGCCAGGCAAATCACACACATGCATATGCACACACACGCACACAATCAGTTCAGAAATTTTTAAGTAGTTTGAAAGTTTCAAGCTGGATCATGAGGTACCAAATGGCGTCGAGGTTTTGGAATACTAGGCTATAGATACATATTCACAGTAACATTATTTTTCCAGAAATTCTTAGAGGTTACATACTTTGGCTCCTAAATTCTCCATGTAGCACAGCAATTTCATTTGATGCCATCTGTATCATATTACAGTGAAACATTAGGAAAAAAAAGAAAGAAAAGAAAAAGTCCCTTGCCTCAGTAGTGACGAAAATTGTATCGTCTGTGGAAGAGGAGGAAGGAAAGAAAAGGCGAAGGAAGAGCTGCAAAGAATCAACACAAAGTTGCATGTCTACTAGACAGCAGGATCTGTTCCCCGACATCAGAACCCATTCTGTAGATCATGAACTGGAGACACACAGTCAGGCACTGAACCGGGAGTTCCTTCAGGATGCCATCTGAGAGATAAAACAGGTATACAGTGCTCCATGCCCATAATCCAAGAGCTCTGGAGTAGAGGTGAGAGGATTGCCATGAGTTCCAGTCCAGCCTGGTCTGCAGTGAGTATCAATCCACCAGAGCTACAATGTGAGCCCCCCCTCCACATATGTGTGTATGTATATTTCTGTGAATTTTATATGTGTATGTAGGTATATATGATATATATACCTACATACCATGGCCCAAGGACATGGGTCAGGGGATAAAGGTACCTGTCCCCAATCCTGATGACCTGTGTTTGAGTTGTGGGAAGAACTGACTTCTGCAAGTTGTCATCTTACCTTAGCTCCTGTGCTCTGTCACGCGTGCCCACACACAGAAACACACACATACACAAGTAAATAAATTTGAAACAATTTAAAATTCAGTTTCATAATTTATTCAGCTTATAATCAAAACCATAGCATTTAATATTTTTAAAATTATTGTTATAATTCACATGCTTTTTATTTAGTACCATTAAAACAGAAAAATCATGAAAATATTTTAATAACTATTTTATTAGTCATTTAAATATATATGCATGTAAATATGTATTTTATTAACTATTTACAAATTTTTTGTCTGTGGGTGGGTACATGTACACATGCTTATGGGTGGTCATACAGACCAAAAGAGGGCATGAGATCTCCCAGAGGTAGAGTTACAGAAGGTTGTGAGCTACTCGATGTGGGCGTTGTGAACCAAACTAAGGTCCTCTAGAGTAGCACCAAGCTCCTCTCTTTGCTTAGTCATCTGCCTAGCCCCATAAAAATACTATATATTATATATATTACACATAATGAAAAGATATACTATTTTTAGAAAATATACTTTCTAAAAAATGAGAATTACAAATCAAAGTCTATAAAAGGTGGAAGTAACAAAAATGCTGTTTGAACTGATACCACAGAAACTAGTTGAGAATTACAAATAGTATTTAAGAGTGGAGAAGAACACAGCATACCCTGAATGGCCCGCAGCACCTGCTGATCCTGCACCTCCTGACTGGCCATGTCTTCCTCGTGTTCCACAGAGGCAGTCCTGCAATGAGAACAGATGCTCTAAGCCACGTTTCCCCACTCCAAAGATGCTCTCAGCAGACCTGGAGGAGTAGACGCTAGAGGAAATCCCACCTCTGCCCACTGCTATTGGTTTTATGGAGAATTAAGTCCAGAGCTATGAAAGAGCCACAATCTCTGAAGACATTAACATTTACAACTGCTTTAATATTTTCAAATACTTAACTGTAACTTCATTTTAAAAGCAGTTGTAGCTTGCAAAGTGTAAACTGTAAAAACACTTTTCTAGGCCTAAAAGAACAATAATAAATAAATATTCTTACAACTAGACTGTAGACTGTGTTCTCTTATATATACAATACATCAATTATTACCATTTTGATTATATGTAAAACATTCAACAAGAAGAGTGTGTATTTCTATTATTTAAAATAACCTAGGCTGGAGAGATGGCTCAGAGGTTAAGAGCATTGCCTGTTCTTCCAAAGGTCC
>LOEQ01002014.1:0-21284 GCA_001685075.1 Bramus lutescens | reverse complement strand
CAGTGTTTAAATGAATACAATTTATGTGTTGTTATTTCGGGTGTTAAGCTAGCCGTGTGGGAGCCGGGCAGGACGAAAAGCAGGCCCGCTCGCCTAATCACTACAACTAATAATTTAAATAAATTAAATACACCGCAGATGTAGCTGTCAAGTAATGGGTTACTATCTTAATTAGGGTTTCTATTGCTGTCACGAAACACCATGAGCAAAAAGCAAGCTGGGGAGGAAAGAGCATATTTATTTGGCTTACACTTCAGCATTGCTGTTTATCAATGAAGGAAGTCAGGACAGGAACTCAAACAGGACAGAATCCTGGAGGCAGGAGCTGATGAAGAGGCCATGGAGGGGTGCTGCTTACTGGATTGCTTCCCATGGCTTGCTCAACCCACATTCTTATAGAACCCATGATGGGCAGCCCAGGGATGGCACCACCCACCATAGGCTGGCCCTCCCCATCAAATCACTGAGAAAATGTCTTACAGCTGGATCTCACGGAGGCATTTTCTCAACTGAGGCTCCTTCCTCTCTGATGACTCTAACTTATGTTTAGTTGACACACAAAACCAGCCAATACAATGGCACAAAAGAATATTCAGCAATATTATTTTAAGCATTCAAAATTGGTTTCACCAAGAAGCCACTCATAATATTTTATAGCAAATAAAAATATCACCCGACATTCACACTGGAACTGACTCATCACTATAGCCATAGGCTGATTACAGATATTCAGAGAAAAACAAACAAAGCATTCTGTGGGTACAAATTGCCTAAATGGACTTTTTAATAGTTTATATATTTTATTAGCTGTGAAAATTTCTTGCTATATATAATTTATGTAACAAAATCTTTGACCAACAACATGCATTAATTTTTATGAGTGAATAAAAATGTATAGTAAATATTTAATAAATTTTCATATCCACTATAAACTGTAGATTAGCACACAACTGGAAGACCACTTGCTACAGCCTCTCTGACATGCTCCTCGCTACATTATCTATGTTGTGTGTTCAGTATATAAGCATAGCTTTTTAACTTAAATGTAACTTAAGTTTCATATCCAGCTGAAGATAAAGGTATCTACCATGTAGAAACAGATGAAATTATTGACTTTGCTTATTTTTAGTCTACAAAAGTATTACTATGGTGCAATTCAACCTACCAAGTTACATGTCATGTAATCTAAACTACATGAAAAATAATTTTACTTTTCAAATGTATGAAACTATAATATATATGACATATTCTAAAAAAAACTTTACTAATATCAATTACATTCTCATATTCATCAACATGACAATTTAAAATACAGGTATAGTTACTATTAGGTAACTTTTACTATGCCAATCACAAAATGAAGAATGTCATACATTTCTTTAGAGTAGGTATACTTACCCTGATTTCTACATGTATCAAAATACCCTTATAGAATTCCTAAATTCATACAATTTTGTGATGTTATGTATCATTTTAAATTAAACTTGAATCTTAAAATAACAAAATAAATTTTCTAAGGAAGAATTTCTTTTTTCAGGAAATTGTGAGAACAGCATTAAATAAGAACGACAGAATATTGTCTATGTCCCTACTGTCCTATTAAAAGAGTTTTTTTAAATTCTGGAATGATAACATTCATGCTTTCTTTATGCAGACTTCTGCAGTTCACAATAAAATATATTCATGTGTAGTTTTTAACTACTCAAAGTATCATAAATATGTGTCGGTTCAGCAATAGAAATGTAAAGAAATGTAGCTCACACAGGTAGGAAGGGATTCTGGATTGCCCATGATCTGGAAGTCCATCCTTGCTTTAATTAAAGAGAGAGAGAGAAAATCAGTGCACATTATACATTAGAAGATAAGCCATAACTGAATGCAATGAAGACAATTAAACATTTTTCCCCTGTAAACGCCACAGAAAATGTGCCTCCCAAGACTCTCCTTGTTGTAATTAAGATATGGAGGAAATGATGACTAAGACAATGACCACCTTCCCAACACTGTCAGCTTGAGACCATGCATCCTCAAACAATGACAAGACTATTGCAGGCAGGAAGACTGTGAGACCCAGAGGACTGGGATGGGTTCCTGTTAGATATATACATGACAGGGAAGCTGTACCTATGAGACCTCAGCCATGTGGTTGTTTAAACAAGACCTGATAAACAACATCACCAGTTCACAGAACATTGTAGTTGGAGGAGAGCTTTCCAGGCCGCACCCCTACATAAAGAGCTACAGACAATTTATGGCTGTTGAGAAAGAGAGTGATCCCTCTTCTCCAGGGAAAAGCCCTGGATGAGTTTACCAATCCCAAGTAGTCAGTCCTAAGTACATATACATATGAATAACTCTAAAGGGACTCAGCAGGTTATATTTATAAATTATATACATACATATTATAATAAAGAGTAAGAGGCCATGTAGGAGGAAGTTTGGAGAGCATGGAAGGAGTTGGAAGGAATTGAGGGAGTAGAAACCAATATAATTATAGTACTCATAAATGAAATTATCAATAAATAAACAAAAATACCAGGGAAAGAAATTGCATCTAGTTGCTCCATGAAACATAGACAGTAGTGTCTTGAGAGTTAAGAAGGATATCTGGATGCCCTTCCTACATAACTAATAGAAAAGCATAAGATTTGCTCGCCAAACACTTTCATTTGGATGTAAATACAAAAATAGCAAGTTGGCAACGGCTACATGAGCCACAGCTCTGTGGCTTGACTCTGTAGCCATCATCGGTGTCATTAACATCATTAACATCTTCGCCTTTTTGCCTTTCAGAGTCCTGAACACAGAGAGTGGAGGTTTCAGTCTCATTGAAGCCTTTGGTTTTAGCCTATGTTTTACCGTCTTCTCTGCTTTAGGGAGTCATGGTTTTCCTTTAAATATCCTTCCTAGTTGAATTCAACACTGTTGGAATATGAATCTTATCTGTAAGACAAGAGGTTCCTTGAGCTAAGTGTTCATTTCATTTATTGTTGGACCTTTAGTACCCAGTACTATGCTAAGTGGGTTATGAGCACAAAATAAATAAGACTCAAAGGATTCAGTCACTGAAATTCCATCTTAAACAGGGTACAAGGTAGAGAAAGTTTAGTTTATGATCTTTTAAATCTTTTGTATATAAGTTACACTATATCTTATGTGAATACTAATACTTTCAGAGCATTTAATACATAAAATGATTATAAATATACAGTTTAAAATGATGTACCAATTAAACATAAATCCACTAGCATGTAATAGGGGTAACACTGTAAAGAAAATGATACTTTCTCCTTCCTTTATATTTTCTTCTTTCTCTATGTTTTCTGCTAATATGTGGGGATTTTTTTAAAATAACAATGATAAAGCAATAATCTTAAAATTAAAAAAATTAAAGCTAAATCAATAGATGGCAAATTTTAAAACAATAATTAGCTTCAAATTTGGTGGCCCCAGGCTTCCTAATCTAGGAAATGCTGAGCCTAAATATTTGTGAGTGAAAACAGGAGGGAAAGACGGTGGAAGCAATTGAAGGGATCATTCTATAAGAGGAAAATCCTAGGGCTTACATACTTGTAGTGAATTCTTTCGTCGCGAAAATAGGCGAAGTTGGTTCCTAGATGCAGCCACTCCTTTGACCTCTAAGTCCATTCAAATGTATGTGTATCTCATGCAATGTGCTGCTCTTTTTAAGAGATAAAATAAATGCAAAATGGTCACTCTTATTCAAATTTTAAATAATCCATACACAGTACATGTCCATACAATGAAGCCGTTGTGCTTAATGGTCATGGCTAATAATGAATCATTTTTGATTTTATAAACTGAAATCAAGTTTTGGTGATGCAAATACATCATGCTTCATGGAAGCCTGCATGACATGACGTATGCCCAAAGAAGTCCTTCTCTTAATCTCTATGCTCTATGAATATGTCCCTTTTATGGCAAAAGGGATATATCAGGTGGGATTAAATTAAAATTTTCAATGGGAAAGTTAATCTATTGGGCTCACTGGATCCACACAGGTCCTTAGAAGAGAGGTATAGGAGGATTTGGGTGAGACCGAGAAGGGGGGACGATGGAGTCACAAGCTTTAGAAGAACACAGATGCTATACAACTGCCACCAAAGATGGAAAACACAATGAGCACTTTCTAGAATGCACAAAAGACAACGAATGACTCTTCCTCTGGGACTTCCAAAAGGAACCAAACCTGCTTTTAGCTTGTTTTAAGTCGTTCTAGACAAAATTTATGCACTGATCTCCATGATTATAATATAATACATTTATATTTCTGAAAGCCACTCAATCTGTTGTAAGGTTTTAGAGCAAAATTGGAAAACTAATGATCTGCCTCTCTTCTCTACCAAATGAGCTTCTTCTTCTGTATATTCATTTCTCAAGACATTATGAATTTTGATATTGTCAGGGTAGACTAACAAAGATATTTCTACCAAACAGAATGATTAGTAACTATGTAATGATGTGGAAGAACTCATTGGTTACTAAATATACTCAACTTGTCAACAGGTACAAAATAAAAATCAAATGACTCTATCTGTTCTCAAAATTTTCATCATGACCAGAATAATTTGCATCAAATTGTGTTGGGCTTAAATATGCCTCGAATAAGTCACTCAGGGTCAGCCTCCTGAAGTTTGCACCCACCCTGGCTGCAAAGTCACTTTGAGCAGAACTGCCTTCTTGTCACCTGCAGCTGGTCACTCCCATGCCCTTGAAGGTTGCAGAGATCCCCCCACACACTTAATGTTCATTCCCACTTTCTTTCCTTATGTCAAACTGGAGGTTGTTTTCAGGTTTTGTTTGTTTGTTTTTAAAGACAGGAAGGCAGTGTCTACTTCAGTTAGATAAAAATTATGCTTTAATTCTGACTTTTGCTAAGTTCCCATGACTGAAGCTGAAGAATGAACTTAATCTCTCTCGGTCAGTGTTCATATTGTGTAAAATAAGTTGACTGTTAGCACCTTTCTCATCCTGGTGGAATAAGGGAAGGTTCAGTAGACAGCAACTCTCACTATTATTTCACGCCCAGTGTAATGGAACCCCAATTCTTTTGTGCCCTATCTTTTGTGTTTTCCCCACCCCACTCCAGATCCTTCTCCTTTAAAAAAAAAATCACTCACCTCAAGCCAGGAATCCTACTCTAAGAGTAAATTGCCATCCAGAAACAGCACAAATCATCAGACTTGAAAATAATCCTGAAGACACTTCAAATGGCTCTCTTTTCAAGACCCTTTCAAAAGAAGCAACTTTGGATGCCCTAATGCTCTAAGCCAAGCTCCTTTATTTGGTCATATTACAAAAGTCACTACATTTGGGGGGTAGGTTTGTAGCCCACTGGTTCTGGCACTTGTCTAACACCTCCAAGGCCATGGGTTCAATTCCAGAACAAGTTACCTTATTCACCATGATGGCTAGCAACTGAAAAGCCGTGGTGATTTTAATAAGAACTTCGCTCATAGGCTCGCATATTTGAATATCCAGTCCCTGGCTGGTGGACTGTTTAGGAAGAATTAGGAGGTGTGGCCTGGGTGGAGGAGGTACACCTCTAGGCTGGGCTTTGAAGTTTCAAAAGCCCATGTCAGGCCGAGCCTGATATAATCTCTCAGCTACTGCTCCAGGGTCATGTCTGCTTGCCTGCTGCCATGCTCCCTGCCACAGTGGTCTTAACTCACCCTAGGAAACTGCACGCAAGTCCCAGTTAAATGCTTTCTTTTGTAAGGCGCCTCGGTCATGGTACCTCTTCACGGCAACAGATCAGCAACTCATACACAAGCCAAAGTTAAGATGGAGATGCTGAGCAGCCAATGTACGACTCTCTCTGACACATTGCCAGCCTCCCAGCTGCATACCTTAGTAACTATGGTTGCCATTTCAAATAACTGTATGATGTTTTAAACCACTAGACTTGGTTTGCAGTTAATAACAAGAGCAAATAAAAAATCGAGAATGTCCTGTTCCTACTGTCCACTGTGCTTCTCCAGCGAGTTTTTAGTGTGGTATCACAACCACAAAGGCTAGTAGTTACTGCCCATCACATAAATTCTTTAATGAATACTTGATGAGTCAATAGATAAATTAATGTATCACAAATGTCCATATGCACTTGGAATATCCCCATGTTAAATTCATTTTTCTATGTCTAACTACAACAATCACAATGCCAACGTACAAGTCTTTCAGAAAACAATCCAGTAAGGTGTTTGCAGCACCGAATAGCGCCAAGTACTCTTCAGTAAAACTGATTTGAAGCTTATAAATTCGATAACTCCAGAGGATGCCCACTTTATATCTCAAGATTTAGGGAAAAGTCTAGAAAATAAGCAAATTCAGTCAATTAGGCATGAGCTAACTGAGAATGGCACAGCATAGAAGTGATTCATTCACAAAAGTGATTCATCCCAATGCAAATAAGAGTGTCCAAAGGGAAATGTTGCCATATGGGGCACACTGGAGTCTGAAGGATTAGCATCTGCCTACTAGCACTCCAATTAGGAATCTAACAATTTGGACAGGGCTTCAAAAGCGAAAATCGCCCAAGCTTCTGATTTTTACACTGAGCAAGCTGAGACCCAGAAATGTAAACGTTCACTTGGTTTAACCCCATCTAATCTAGTTCATAAACAAGGAAGAGGGAAAAGATTAATAAATACAGTTTAGTACTTAAATTCCATGAGGGACACAGACCCCCACCTTGAATCCGCGCTGACAACCCACCCAGGATCTGAGATTGAACACAAGGTTGTTCTAATTCAATTAAAATCTTACTTCCCAATACTTGGGGTGTGCCGAAAGGAATCCACCTTCCACCTCATCCAGGACGGAACAAGCCAAGTTGACTTGACTAACAATGTCAGCTTTGTAAAGCCCAATCCCGGAATAGAAGGGCTGGAAGGAGTATAAACCAGATTCCACCAAGAACTTCCTTCTGGGAGCTTCCCGTCGGCAACCCAAGGGACAGTTCCCAGGAAACAAGGGCCAGCGTCTCAAGTTGCTAGGCAACTGGCGCTTGTTCACTACGCTTCCTCTTTGCCCTTTTCAACTTCCCAGTTTAAAAAAAAAAAAAAAAGCCTCAAAGATACGTCCTTAGTTTCTGCCAGGCCACCTCTGGGTCTCATGCTGTGCCTCCCATCCTTCCACCCCGCCACTTCCACTCCCTGCACTCAGGCAAACTCACCCCAAAGTCTAAATGATTTCTGCGTTACCACACAACCTTCCAGGTCTAAGAACCCAGCTCTGCCCTAAACCCTGGACAGGAGGGGACTCACTCAAGCAAGCATCTCCTGCGTCAGGAGAGCGCCAAAACCCGGCAAGGATCACAGCCCTTGGTGGATTATTCATTTAATGAAGTTCCCTTGAACACTGTTTCACAGAGCAACTACCAGATAGATGTCCAGAGTCCAGGTTAATATTTAAGGAGAAAACAATATAAAAGTATCCTGTATCCCAGCCTACCACCAATTTCCTAACCCAAATCTTAGCTATTTCTTCACCATGCCTGGGCCGCAGCTACCTGGCCATAAAGGAACAAGGTTAGCAGACATATTGATAAAATTCTACTCCGATAACAATTGGTGGTATCGTCACCAATGCAATGTCAGAGCTGCAAACCTTGAGGCTTAAAATTGTTTCATTTTGTTTGGCTTTTGCTGACTTTTAAAAGCTAACTTTCTTCCAAACATGGGTGTCAAAATATGCACATTAAAAACAGCTTCGGATTAAAAATTCAAATCTATTTCGAAGGCACAGAAACTCTACTCACTGGTGGCGATGCAGCCAGCCCAGCATGCATGAGGAGGGTATTTGATCTCCAACACTTGAAAAACCTAATGGGATGGTTAATCATAGCACTCAGGAAGTGGGGGCAGAAGGCTCCCAAGTCTAGGATCAGTCTCAGCTACATAGTTGAAGAGCAACAGCAAGAGCTACGTGAGACAAAAGCAAAAGCAAACACAAAACTTAGAAGGATCCCTCTGTCTCGCTACCTTTCCCTACTGCTGGGGTTGTAGGCACACATGTATGCAATCTTACCCCCTGGGCCATCTCCAGCACCTAGAAAATTTTCAGTTGAAGCTCATGTGTTGCTTTCGATATTTATTTTCATAACCACTCAGTCTTTCATGTATTCATCATACACCAGACACACACAATCTGCTAACGTGCGAAGATTAGAAAAGGTAAGACACATGAGCCTAAGGATCATTGCCTCAGAAATCATTGGCCTAGTTAAAGATGTTTATTAGGCCCTTTGTGCGTACAAAAGATGAATAAGATACAACTTCGGTGGTCAAGAAAGTTAAAAGTCCTACAGCAAAATAGTAGCATGCTCGTTTCTTTATTCTGTCAACAAACTCTTACTGAAGGCTCAGAGGACCTGTTTTAGAGAAAATGAATGAAGAAAGTTAGGCCACTGTTTATGGGAAAGGCACAGCCTGATAGGCAGGAGCTACAGAAATGGACATAATTTCAATTAGCAATAGATTCAATGAAGAAATATGAACGCCTTCATATACGAACTGAAGAAAGATCAGGGGAGAATTGAGAGAGCAAGGAGCATCCTTGTCAAGCTGATAGATGTCACTGAGCCGAAAGGGTATACACACATATGGTACCAGTGTATCTGCCATAGTCAGGCTATATAATGGCAGAGGCATGTAGGTATATATACAAGCATGCACGTGGACCAATAGTCTGTGACACCACAGCAGTGCACACAGCAAGCCCTCATCAGCAGATGATAAATCAGAAACACGTCCTCTCTCGCTCCATAGATATCCTGTTAGGATCCTTGGATTTGTTGTTGTGTTTGTTTGGTTCTGTTTTCATCTGATAACTTAATTTCTGCTTTCTGCTAAAAAAAAATGGTAACTGGTATTGTATAAATAACTTTTTAGTCATTTGTTTTGCTGGTGAGGTTAACTGACTGGGACAGAATAGTCAAGTGAGTGTAAATGTGTATTTGTTTCAATTAAGTGGCCCTGTAAATAACCTAAATACTAAGTTAAACAACCTGAGTAGTAGAGATATTCACCTAGAAATACTGAAAAAATATGATTAGATGTTACAGAAAGCTTCTGGTTTATTAGTGAACAACAGCAACTCACAAATAGATTTAAATCATTAGGCCAAAGGGAGTGGACTTATGTTTGATTTCCAGGGAAGTGAACAAACACTTAGATTCAGCCCCCTCGTCTTCACAATACAGATGATCTAGAATCTGCTAGCATCCGTTCAACATGGAGGTTCTAAATTATCAGAAGGGAAGAAGAAACTCTTTGGCTGTAATTTTCTACATTCCTATAGAATTTTCATTTTTCCAGATAATCACTCAGAAGGAAATAGAAGCAAAATCTTAAATGTTTGACAAGGTAATAACAGAAGGCCACAGGGTTCACCAGTTGCCTAGTCTATGTTTCCAGTTCTGAAGAAAGGGACAAAATAACATTCACTTTACTTTAAAAGAATAAAAAAGCCAAGCATAAGAATAGACTCTAAGAAACTCATAAATTATTTGCTCTTATGCCCCAAGCCAGACAGGATCTTAGCTCTTGACTAGCCTGAAACTCAATGTGTAGATCAGGCTGGCCTCAAACACTCTTACAGAGATCTCCCTGCTTCTGCCCTGCCTCCTGAGTGATTAAACCGTCTACTCCAACCGTCTGCTCCAACATGTGCGGAAAAGTCCCGATATTTTGTTTGCATGGGCCTGAGCCATCTTCACAATCTAGATACTGTGTGAGGGGATTAGCTCTTCAGAAAGCAAGTTAGTTGTGCACCAGAGGGCGGTTCAGGCTTTCCCTGAGAGAGTAAGACCTACTGGCTCAGAACTCCCTGGGCATCAGTCTCCATGGCAACACTGAAGGCAGGGAAACAGTCTGCTGTTCACTCCACAGCAGGCCAGCCTAATCAGAAGGCAGAACCAGGGTAGAGTTTAGTCCCTGTTCAGGCATATTCACCAGGGGTATACCCTACACCCTTCTATGGCCCTGACGAAGAAACTTGTGTTTCTGGACACTAGGCCTATGTTTCGTAGTCAGCAAACTTTCCAAGACACTGGTCAAAGTTCCCAAACTGCCAACTATCTATGACCCAGGATTTATACACGAGTGTGTCGACGGCCATAACAAAATGCGAGGCAAGGTGAAGCCCTCGGCTGCCAATATGCATTACCTGGTGAGGAGACGGGAGCCAGGGTGCTCTCCAGAACGATGCGTTTAAGCAGGAGAGGGCTCTTAAATCAACAGTTTGTTCTTTTTGTCTTTCAACTGCATCTCATACGATCCCCAATTAATTACTTTTTTAAAAATGATGTCTTTACTAAAGAGCTAAAATTAGCTGAAATTTAATTTATTACATTAGGATGATTTTGTTGTAAAGAAATATGTATTAATCAATTTAATCTTTTTCTTTTTTCAGAATTGGGACAAGGACTTAGCACAATTGGCCAAATCTTGGACTAGGAAATGCAAATATTCACATAATCCCTGCACTGTGGATTATGACTTTATTGGAGAAAATATATATTTAGGGCCAATAAACAGTACACCAAAGGAAGTTATTTCTCTTTGGTTTAGTGAAAGAGAATATTATAATTTTGAAGATATGACCTGTTCTAAAATGTGTGGCAATTATACACAGGTAGGTACTTAATGGTTTATTAATTAGTTCTTATGTTTATTTTAGTGACAAGAAATAGTTTTTTAGTATTTTCTTCTATATTCATTTAAAGAAAACCACTCCATTTTATTGCGTATCCCATTAACTGAGTGTAGCTTTTCTGATCTTTACAAAATGCTACTCTGCTGCCATTTTCTTTACGTTACTTACAAGAAATCTACTGTAACCCTTTTGTTCAGTCCTGTGGCTTTTCCACAGCTATGATTGTGTTTACTTCTTTCCAGTCCTAATCAACTTTCCATGAGGTGCCAGGGTCATCTCCACCTTCCTTTGGGTTTTAGAATCTTGAGTTTACCATACTAAGTCTATAGTTTAAAACACATCTGCAAAGTATGGGTTGCTGTTTCTTACAATAGTTCCTTCTCCCTTCCCTCTGCCTAGCACCCCGCTACCAATGTTGGAAGTGTGCTTGAGCCAAGCTGGTTTGGTGCCTCTATTATGTTTATGGAATTTTTCTCTCTATGATCATTTTGATAATTTTATTCCTGTATCTTTAACTCGCAATCCTTTCTTCCATATGCCAATGTCACACTAGTATGATTTAGTTTACTTTCTTTTTCTTTTAGACTTGAAAATATAATTATATTATATTCCCCATCCCTTTCTCCCTCAATCACTTCTCCTGCCCCCCTGCTTGCTGTCTCTCAAACTCATGACCTCCATGTCTTTAATTGCTGTTATATATGTATGTGTTTTCCTAAATACATAAATACAACCTGTTCAGTCTGTCAACTGCTACTCACGTATATGATGTCAAGACTGACCACTTGGTATTGCATAACAAATTTGGGGGTCTTCTCTGGGAAAGATGAGTTCTCCTACTCCTAGAGTTCCTCGGTTGCCTGTAGATCTTGGTCTAGAGTTGAAGTCCAGTGAGATTCCGACTTAGCATATCTCTTGGTGTCCTCTTTCTTCAGGGCTGGTTTAGGCATCCATGTTGATGAAGCTTAATGGGTTTAGCTTACACTCCCTCTCCCACTATGATCCCTCTGTGTTGTGTACAGGACCCTTGTGTACACGTATAGATGTACCAACTGAGGTTGGGCACCACATGCTCTCTGCATTGTAGTCTTCTGTACCAATATCCACCTATTGCAAGAAGATGTTTCTTGGATAAAGGGTAAGACCTATACTTTTCTGTGGATATTAAGATAAATATGCAGAATGCAGCCAAAAATTATGCTGCTTTAGTAAAGTGGCAGTTGTAGGTTCTCCTCCAAATTTATGATGTCACTCTCTAGGTAGCTGGCTGTGTTTCCAGTAACATACGTGAGTTCCTTCTTGTTGATAGCACCTTATGTACGAGTAGAGAACTGTTGGTTGCTGCCAAGGTATTTTTGAGATCTCTTCTGTACAATACATTGTCACCTGCAATTAGGATTGTTTGACATCTTTCCTGTTGCCTTCCCTTTGATTTCCTTCCCTTGTCTTACTGCTCCAGTTCATACTTTGAACACAGTATTGTAAAGCAGAGGGGATAGTGGACATCCCTGTCTCATACCTGGTTTCATTTTAGTGCTAAGTTTTTACCCATTGAAGATGATGTTGGCTCTACGTTTCTTATTTGTGCCTTTTTATCATGTTGAGGTAGGTTCCCTCTAATGTTATTCTCTCTAGTACTTTTTGGTAATTATAAAGACATACTGGATTTTTGTCAAAACCTTTTTCTGCATCTATTAATACAATCCTATTATTTTTATCCTTAAGTCCATCTATGTGCTATATTACACTTATTGACTTGTTATGTTGAAGCATCCCTGTATTTCCAGAAACCTTTCTTAAAGGGACTGCAGCACACTGCAAGCAAAAATGCTGGCTACCAATAAAAGCCATACTTAACTCTGTTCTTTTGTGTCTAGAATTCCTTTTTTAAGCTCTCTCAGACTTTAAATAGATTTACTCACCCATGTTGGTGTGCCAATTTGTTGTAAGGAGGCTGCTTGTTCATTTTCTGGCTGCCCAGACTCCTAAAATAACCACACAGAAACCATTTTATTTAAATCACTGCTTGACCCATTAGCTCTAGCTTCTTATTTGCTAACTCTTGCATCTTAATTTAACCCATCTCCATTAATCTGTGCATCATCACGAGGTTGTGGCCTACCAGCAAAGTTTCAGCATGTCTGTCTCCAGCAGCGGCTCCATGACTTCGCCCTGACCCCACCCTTCTTTCTCCCAGTATTCAGTTTATTTTCCTACCTAGCTCTGTTCTACCCTATCAGGCCAGCCAGTTTCTTTATTAAACAGTGATATTCACAGCATACAGAGGGGACTCACACATCAGCTGTGACCCTTTAAGAGACAAGTTACAATACTGAACTTACACTGTGATGGTGGACACCTTCTCATCTTCCTGACTTTAAATAAAATAGTATTTCAACATTATATGTTTTTGCTTTAGACTATTTTTAATTTGACCTTGCTCTTGATTGAAAGAAATACTCTTTTTGTTAAGTTTTTAACCTGAATGGATGCTTAATTTAAAAGTGTTTTATTCCTGCATCTTTGAAAAGAATTCTATGCTTTCATTGGTACATTAATGTTGAAAAATATTTCAAAGAATTTCTACTACACCACAACCACACTGTGAAATTTCAAAGATGCTATGGGTTGTGATAAGCCAGTGATTCAACAATGAATCACTTCCTCTCTATGACAAGCCCAATTCGGTCATGAAGGTTCCTTAACAAATAACTAGATACTTATGAATATTTTCTTTATAATTCTTGCATTGTATTAAGGGATATAACTGCCATACAGCTTTCCATCTTCCTCTGTATATGAACTTGGATCTGGGTTTATAACAGCTACAAAGGAAACTAGAAGTTGAAACCTTCTTTTGAAATTTTGGTTTCAATGTACACAATGTGGATTATTCAATTTTTTAAAATTAGTTGTGAGACAATCTCTATAAAACCACCATGTTCATATTATGTATGTGTTAAATACTGAATGAATTTCTTTAATGACTATCTTAGTTAGGGTCTCTTTTATTTTCTGCTTTATTCTCTTTTTCAGTTGGGGTTTCTATTGCTGTGAAGAATCGTCAGGACCACAGCAAGTCTTATAAAGGAAACATTTAATTGAGGTCACAGGTTACAGTTTCGGAGGTTTAGTCCATTACCATCATGGGAGGAAGCAGGCAGACATGGTTCTGGATAGATCTTGGTCAGAAGGCAGCAGGAAGAGAAGTGTGTCACTGGGCAGGGCTTGAGCATATATGAGCCCTCAAAGCCCACCTCCACCGTGACACACTTCCTCCAACAAGGCCACACCCCCTCCAACAAAACCACACCTCCTAATATTGCCACTTTGAGCTTACGGGGGCCAATTCATTCCAACTGCCACAATGACTATTTGATACTCCAGTTTTTAACAGCTTTGCCTGTAGCTATCTTCCATCTAAGACCTATTATGTCTGATATGTTTTCTTTTCCTTTTCTATTGGTCAGTCTTTATTAATAAAAGAGTAGCTTAGTTGGCTTCTTTTCTGAAAGACAGAATTATTGGCATTGTTTAAATATGTAAGTGTTGGAGCCAGACAACTTGAGGAGTGATTCTGGGGATTAGATATGATGAATCACACAAAGTGATTTGAACACAAAGCAAAGGAAGGCATCAACAAATTTTAGCTGTCATTAGAAGTCCCTCATTATACTTTACTTACCCAATACATATTTTCATAGTGTGAGGCATTCTGAACTGACCACTTTTGTTCCTTCTATCCATTCCATTTAGAAATGAATGGGAGCTCTCCCTCCACTGATTTCTCTTTTCTGATAATAATGCTGTCCAAAGCTTAATTAAAATCATGGAACATGGTAGGAAGTGAATAAAAAATCATCAGTGAATGGGGCAGTGAGCAAATGAAAAGAGTGAATTTCTAACATGTGTGTTAAAATTCAACTGAGGAGAAAATTTAGATGTGGGAAGGAAGAGTTTGGGGCAAGTACAGCAATTAAAATCATATTTAAAATTTCATCTAAAAGAACTGAATTTTCCTCAGAAACTTAAACTGAGCATAATAAAATGCCAAAACAAAGTTAATTTTCTGTGGTTTTGCCTGTTTTAGATATTTATGGCTCGAACCCAGGAGGCATTCTAAAAATATGTATTGGCATGACACTATTGTTAGACAATACTGTCAAGGTTTTAAGTCTAGTCAGGTTTGAGAGTTTTGATTTTGAAGTTCAAAAGTCTTGATTACCTTATTTTAAAAGCTAGAAAAACCATTCAACGTTTTCATTTTCTGTAACCTTTCTCTGTTTTATTAAAACTCCATAAATTATACATGGTCATAAACATAATAATATTTCAGTTATTTTTGCTTTTTGAAATTAAATTGAACTTTTAACTGTTGTGTTTTATTGACAGTTCACGCGACTGAGAGAGCAACTCGGCAGAAAGCATGCCATATTTTCATGCTAGGTTTTATTCTTTATAGACTACTTTGTTATTTCTATTCAGAAGAAATTTCTAAATGCTACAATAAAGATTATTTTCTGAGTAATTAGAACTCAAGATCTGTTTAGTTCCTTCCCTGTTACGTTTCCTACATTCCTGTCTAAAATTTAATGTTTTCATTTTCAATTCAAAAAGATATATATATATATGTACGCATCTATATAGCATATATAATATATGCATATATAGATAGTAGGAAGTATAGAAATTGGGAAGCAGGGGAATGAAGTTAAGGTTGTGTTTTTATTTTTTAGGTTGTTTATTGACTATGCACGTGTTTGTGTGTCTGAGAGTGGGTGTGTGCACATGTGAAGACCAAAGTTCAGATCCTCAGCACCGGTGTGGAAGTCCACCTAATCCCACCATGTGGGAAGGAGAGACTAAGGTTTCCAGAGCGGCTAACTAGATAGACTCCAGTCAGCAAGCTGGGAGTTTAACTGAGAGACCCTACCTCAAAATAGAAGGTGGAGAGCAACACAGGAAGACATCTTAGTCAATCTTGGGCCAATACACATGCACATGCACCACAAATGTACATCCACACACATGTGAAAACATGCACCAAAAAGAAAATGGAACAGATTGAGAAAAAGAGTCAACAAAGTTGAAGTATACTACTATGCAGAGGACAAAATCATACATTTGTGTATTGTTAATTTTAGTCCTTGTTTGTTATCATTAAATGAAAACAAAAAGTTATTTTTTAGTTTTCATAAAATTTTAATCATCAAATTAAACTTCTAGAAGAAGAAACAGATAATCTGAATAGGTATGTGCTTATTAAATAAATTGAAGAAATAATTAATTACCCAAACAGAAAGGACCAGGCTCAGATAAATTCACTAGTAAAACTTAACAAACACTGAAGAGTGCCATTGTACATAGGCAGAGGCTGCTTGATCTCTGAGTCTGAAGCCAATCTTCTCTCTAGACTGAGTTCCAGGACAGCCAGGGCTACAAAAGGAGACCTTGTCTTAAAAGCAAACAAACAAAAAACAAAACAGAGTGTTTTTTAACTGTGTTCTACATCTTTTGTAGAAGACAAAAAGAAAAAGAAATACTTTCAAACTCAGTCTATTAGGCACTGAATTTTTGCGCACAACACCAAAGGCATGATTCATAACAAAAAGAACTGAGATAAGCTATACTACATTGAACTTAAAAAAACTCCTAAGTGGCTGACAAGTAAGAAAAAGATAAAGTACTTTCAAAATCATACTTGATAAGTGACTGTTATGCAAAATATGCAAATAACCCTTCAAACTCAAGAATTAGTGCTAAACTTGTGAGAAAGAAAATGGGCCAAAGACCTTAGCCTCAATAATAAGAGTGGAAAAAAGCATATTCGAAGACACTCTATATCCTAAATCATCAGGGAAAGGAAGACTAAATGGAACAACTCCACACATCTATTAAAAACCTCCAGAACTTGACAACACCAAATGCAAAAAAATCACATGAAGCAGCAGAAATTCTCATTCAACCCTGGCAGGAAGACCAAGGGTACAAACACACCAGAAAGCAGTCCACCAGTTTGTGAGGCAACTGATCATAGAGGCCTGTGAGGTTGCTCCTCAGGTCAAGGTACCTGCTGCACAGCATGGCAACCTGAAAGCAAGAATGGCGGAAAGGGAGAAATGACACCCCAAAGTTGTCATCTGACTTATACATGTGTGCCTGTGCCATGGCACAAGTGCTCAAACACACAGACACATAAACAGCAACAATAAATAATAGTTATTATGATAATATAATAAATAATTATGAACACACTTCTGTTCTTGTCTGCTTTGCCTGCAGGAGTTGAAAGTCATTTCCATACAAACATCTTCAGGCATGTTTGTAGCAGCTTTGTTTATAACTGTCCAAACTTGGAAGCAACCAATATGTCATTCCTTCAATGGATAATGGAATAAATCGTTACACTGAGAAAATGGAATATTACTGTGTCAAAAAGAAATAAGCTATCAAACCTATCAAACCATTAAAAAACATGAAGGAAATTTCAGTGTAACACTGTGAGAAAGGCATCATGTGATCACACGTTGCATGACGTCAACTGTATAACATTCTTGAAAAGACAAATTGTAAAAAGGGTGTTTGCTGAGATGCTGGAGGGAGAGAGAGATGGATGGCTTGGAGGGATTTCTGAACACAGAAACCCCTCTGTGTAACACTAATATTATTCGTTTTAATGGTGTGTAAATGTAGCGATGAATCATTATACATTTGCCCAAATCCAGAGAATGCACTGCATCCAAAATGAAGCTTAATATGCACTATGAAATCTGGACAATAACGTGCCACCATGGGCTCATCAGTTGTAACAGACACACACACTAGTGTACTTGTTTTGGTTTGGTTTGGTTTTGATATTACGTAGAGGATTATTAATGAATGTGGGGGTTGGGGAGGGTTTTTCACTTTGTTGCTTTGGAATACAGTCTTATGTAGTTAAAGCTGGTCTGAACTTCCTGTGTGACCTAGTCTAAAAGTCATAATTTCTTTGTCTTAGAATCCCGAGTTCTGACATTATGGGAATATACCATCATGCTTAGCTCCAGTGAACAATGCTGGTAATGGAGAAGGCTTCGTGTTTTGCAAGGACAGAGATCACATGAGACACATCTGTACTTCTTCACCTACAAATTCCCTCTTAAAGAGCCTATCTTTCATTAAACAAATATCTAAATAAAACCAAAAATTACCTTCAAGGTTCAGTGGCAAGATTGCTTCAGGCAAATTACTTGACTACCCCCCCAACACACACATACAAAGTGACTTTCCATCTGTTCGAGGAAATACAAATGATAAGCGTTTCATAAAGTTATTATCTGACTGAGTTCATATTTTCCAACTATTTAAAATAGTGATAGACAAATTTGATGAGATAAATTTAAAATAATATTCACAACTGCATTACTGTTGATAAATTATTTGTAGCACTGGGTAGACTTATTCCTACTTTGTTCAGCTTTTATAGCATCATGGGCTCTAATATATGGGAAGTATTAAAAAATTTTATCAAGATGCAAGTAATGGCAGTGCTGCCCAGGAGATGGGGACTTTTCTATATAATTGATCATAGGATTTGACCACCAACAGTTTTTTATTACATTAGAGAATACTCCTGACAGACGGGATGCATGCAAGTGCCAAAACATCTTCCAAATATAAAATCGCCTCATTCATATTTGAGAGGAAGGACTATGCCTTCCTTGTCTATTGGTCCTTCTCGTTCATTTAATAAGCTGCCTCGCTACATACACCGAAAGAATAAAGGGACGACTGAAATCATCCTGTGTAGGTTTACTGCTTTTTATCACGTGAATCAAAGATAATTTTTAACAATTCTTTTTAGTTATGTTTGAATAAGACTTAAAGAGAATCTTCTGTCCCTAACAGAGACAACAATAAAGACAATCACAACTCAATAGATAAGAAAAAAAATTGAGCTGGATGCTTTTAACTAACACTTGAAGAATGGCTATTTCCCCTTAGACAATTACAAGATATCTCGGACTTGTTAATCATTCCACACTTGGGGTACAGAATGATGTCTTATCAGGAAATGATCGTGTGAGGACACGCCGTTCAGTATCCAAAATTCAACACTGTGAAAAACGTACTCGTTTAACTCAAGTCTGACTTTGGTCAAAAAGCAGACATTGACCATGAATTTTTTTTCTCCCCACCCACTTCTCCCTCCTCCTTCTCTTCCCAATTAAGAGCCCTCTGCCGACCCGTAGATTAGCAGGTCACAGGGGCTGGCTGGCTCATGTGCACTGGCTGGTCTTTGGTGGGCGAGCATGAAGCCCTGTCTGCCCTTATTTATAGTGGGGACTATTCCCTCGCATCCCATGACACTAGGGGGTGTGCTGAAACTGCGGCTGTGTGAGTTGTGACTCCTATTGATGGGCTCTGGTTTGAATGCCAACTTCCTGCCTCATGAAGAGGATGTGGACTTTATCAATGAGTACGTGAATCTCCACAATGATATCCGAGGCTCCGTCTTCCCCGCAGGGTCTAACCTGCGCTTCATGGTGAGGCTGGAAGGCTGTTTCCCAAACATCCCATCACACCCAGGCCAATTGTCTAAAGCGTGGGGAAACTGTCGCTCTGATAAGTTTCTTGGTTTTACATAGGACCGAGTGTGGAATAAGTTGGGGTACCCCTTGGAGGTGCAAATTTTAAGGGATGCCAATTTAAAAATGCTATTTTAATGCAACTGGTTTTTTTCTTCAAACGTTAAGAATCATTGCAACCTTATCAATGATCTATCAAGTAACAATATTGAACAAAGAGAGACTCCTTGGATCTGAACTAGTAGAAACTGAGACGCTCGGGGTAGGACAAATACACGGTCAGATCCTATTTTATTTAAAAATTTGGATCTTTTGCCCATTGTAAATGTTTTCCCATTAATTCTGCCTTTCCTTCTAGGTTTTCATGGGTTTTGTTTGCTTGCTTTTATCACTGATTTGATTTTTGCTCCCAAGGGCTTGTCTTGGCCCCCTTGTTAGGCTGGATACTTCAGGATCAGAAGGCATGGGGCTGGAGGACTCTGTAATCAGCAGCTTCTAAAGCAGAGGACTTCAGGGGTCCTACTTACTAGTCAGAGGGATAGGACCTGAGACATACCTAGCCTTGGGAGGAGATGTGATTCCTCAAATGCCCAAAAGGTCATTCATTTGTTATTATCTTAACTTAATTCCAAAAGGTCACATTATAACAAAGAAAAGGACTTTTGTGACTCCTAACTGCCAGTCTAAACGGGCCTCTCAAACATCTGGGTAGGAAAATGCCCCTTAGGAAAGGTGTTTGTTCTAAAGACAAGAAGTACATAAAGCCTTTCTAAAAGGTAGATTGGCACAGTGGTTCCTGTGGCATTGCCCACTCTCACCCCTTAAACACAGGCAGTCAGCTCTCCCCTTGCAAAGACAATCCTGTGTGCTTAATATCCCTATGCTTCCAACGGGTTGCCTATCTATTGGTAGTAAGAATGTTAAATGCGGGGCTGGAGAGATAGCTCGGTAGTTAAGGCACTTGCTGCTCTTGCAGAGGACTTGGGTTTGATTTCTGCCCCTCGCAGACTACTGTAACCTAAGTTCCAAGGGGCTTCTTTGGGCGTCAGATGTGCGGGCGGTGCCCCTATGTGCATGCAGGTGAAACATATATGTAAAAATAAAAATAAACATCTGTATTGAAACTGTGATGAGGTCTACTTCCTTCATGCATATGTTTTTGGTGCTGTCTTAGAAAAAGCATTACCAAATCCAGTTTATTAAGTTTTCCTCCACATTTTCAAAACAACAACAACAATGCGTAACTTCAGGTCTTACATTTAGGTCTTTGATCTCTTTGTGATTAATTTTTTGATATGTTATAAGGGTCTAATTCCGTCCTTTTTGCATGGATATCCAGCTTTCCCAATACTTGGTTTAAAGTACTGGGGGTTTTTTTGTTTGTTTGTTTGTTTAGTTTTGTTTTGTTGCATATTAAATGGTCTTGGGAGCTGGTGTATAAACCACTCTCCTGTGTGTGTGGAGAAATTTATTCCGGAGCTCTTTATCTCATCCCACAGTCTGCCAAGGCCTCTTCTGAGTTTATTTTCTTTCAGGACTTTTTCTTTAATTCTCTCCAGTGTCCCTTAAGACTCTGTCGGCATTACTTTTGGCGGGGGGCACATTACTTTACAGAATGTTTGGTGTGGTGAAGGCATCTCAGTATTAAGTCTCCAAGTCCCTGGCCATAGAATCCAGCCTTTTCATTACTGTCTTCTTTGATTTTCTTTAGCAACATTCTATGTTTTAAAAAAAGTTCAGATTGGTTAAGGTTATTATTATTTTTAATGTTATCATGGTGGAATTATGTGCCCAAGTTTTCTGTTCAGATTGTTCGTTGCTAATGTATATTAATGCATGTAATTGTGTATACTAATTTTATGACTTCCTGTTTTACTCAAATCATTTCTAAATTTCCCTGCACTCAAAATACATCCTTTAATAATTCTCTCCATCAGGGTATGAATAATAAGTTTCAGATTTCTGCATCCAAGGTAACCTTCATTTCTCACTCTGTAAAGCCTTTGCATTGGCGGTATATGTGTGTCTGTACATATGTGT
>LOEQ01002013.1:197182-208795 GCA_001685075.1 Bramus lutescens | reverse complement strand
TATAAAAAGAAGAGGTTATGAATTTGAAAGGAGGTCGGGGTAGAGGAGAAGCTGCGGAAGCAATGAGAGAGGTGGAAAGAATGTAAATACAGTACTAGTATATAAATATTTTAAAGAGGCAATATTTTACCATGTTACTTACATTGTTGAGTAATTGAAATTCCTGAGCCCTTTTGTCAATTATTTGGTCTTGAGTCATTGATTACCTCTTCAGACAAAGATATCAAGATCTTCAAAGAGTTATTCTTAGAGCATAGCACATAGGCTACAAAACTTAAAAGATTCAGAGTAGGGCCTGACTCATACAATCTGAATATCTGAACAACAGTCTAGCATGAGCTAAATAAAAATAAATGAGTATCTTTGGTTCTTAATAGCATGCTAGATATAAAGTATTCATTTGAATATACTAAAATATACAGTTGTCTTGCTTTGCTCTCTATTGCTATGCTATGATAAAACATTAAAAGGCAACTTAAAGTTAAAAGTGTTTATCTGGCTTACCCTTCTATGTCATAGTTCCCCATCTATGGAAGCCTACACAAGGAATTCAAAGCAGGAACTCAAGGAAGGAATCTGGAGGCAGAAACTGATGGAACCCTGTTTACAGTTTTGCTTTCCATAGATATCTGGGCTGGCTTTACACAACCTCGGACCACTGCACAGAAGTGGTACTGCCCACATGGACTGGGTCTTGCCATTTCAAACAATAATCAAGAACATGCCCCCAAGGCTTGCCTATAGGCCAATGCAATGAAGGTATTTTCTTAACTGAGGTCGCCTCTTCCCAGATGATTCTAGCTTGTGTCAAACTGACAAAGATCTAACCATCACACAGTCATTTCCAAGGCTTGTAAAATGAATAACCTAGGATACGTGCACATATGACACTGCTGTGAAAAGCCTCAGGAATGTCAGTTTAAAGATGTTTTGAAGCAAAGTCTCTCTGTACAGACCAGGCTGGCCTCAAACCCACTGTTCCTGCCTCAGCCCTACAAGTGTTGTAATTACAGGCATGGTGAAACACAGTAGATAGAACTTCGCCCCCTAGTTATATTATGGGAGTTTTTGAGATAAATCCTGGCTGACTTGAATCTCTGTGTAGACCAGGCTGCCCTTAATCTCACAACAATTCTCCTGCCTAATGATCAAATTAGAATTAGCTGCTATCACACTTGGCTACAATATTTCTAATTAAACTCAAAAAATGCTCTTTTATAGAATATAATTTTCCAAAAGTCACAGTTAACACTGACATAAAGACACAGCACAGGATCTTTGTATTTTACAGTGCTTATGATGGGCACATATTTAAGGACAGAGGCCAAGGAGATGCGGCCATTCTACTACTCCTTGCCGCTTCTGTCTGTGGCAGAGAGGGACAGTAAGAGGACATATGAGAGTCTAAAGGCTCTCAAAGTCAGAGACCTAAGGAGGCATTGTGGGTGCCATGACCACAAGGAGTCAGCTGAAGCAGTTTTTCCAGAATCTTTGATACCTTTGCTTAAAGATAGATATATTTCAGTTTTATAGGTGACTTTGGAGAAGTCTGTTTATCTCTATATTCTACAATTTGATAATGTAATAAGCCCAAATTATATTTTCAAATGCACTGTGACCATATCCATCTAATAATGCCCATGATTTAAACAGACTCAAAGGTAACAAAGGAGCACTAATAATAACCATTTCTCTAAAACTTGTTTCAGTTTTGTAGGACAAGTTCACAGCCGATGTTTTTCATTTGTGTGTTTATAGAGAGGCTATATATCAAGGAATATAAAAGAGCCTGATGTGGGGCAGACATCTCAGAAAGTTAAACCATCTGGGTTAGAATGTGTTCCTGAAGCTTAGCTGCATACAGAGGGAGAAATGGGGAGTAACAGATACTTTAAAAAATGATAATAAATCCAATTATGTAATTTAAAGAAAATTAAATTCTCCTCAAAGCTAACTGCCATCCTTCTTGTCCCTGACTGACAGAAAATAACAAGAGACAAGATAAGCAATAAAGGAAAAAGTATCAGGGACCAGTCAGGGTCAGGAGCTGTTTCTGAGATATTTTTAAGTGAGGGAGGGTTTGGAGCCTTCACCCTAGGATAACCTGTCAGCACTGCGACCATACTAACACAGCGGATGGTAAAGCAGAGTCAACTCTGAGCTGTGGAAGATGAAGACTGCCAAAAGTGATGGCTTTAATCCTCAAAGAAATCAACAAGTAGATCACAAACTGCCTTCATTTCCCAGTGTCCAACTCCTTACTTTATGTCCCTTGCACCACCCCCTACTGTCCTTTCCTCTATACTCCACTCTCACTGCTAGGAAAAGCAAAGGCAGAAACCAACAAATCCCTAAGCACCCTGACTTTGAACCCAGAGTCAGAGAAAGAAACATACCCTGTATTTGAGACCTGGGCCAGGCAAAGAAACATCTTTATCCCTGAACTCAGAACTAAAGACATGTGCCCTGGCTCTGAAACTAGTGTCAAAGAAACACACTTTGTCCCTAGAATCAGAGCCAGTGAAAAAAATATGCCCTGGTCCTAAGATTAGAGTCAAAAGGCTAAAAAGGACCAATGAAAGAAATGCAGTTTGGCCATTAAGACAGAGCCATTTCTATCCCCACCAGCTAAACTGACCAATCCCTGAGCAGGGAAACACTAACCAAACTCCCTTCAAAACTCTGCCCCTAAGAAGCCCTCTATAAACCTCTCCACCCCTTCAATTAAGAGTGGCCTTAAGTGGCTGAGGCAGCCACTCTCCTGGACTCCTCCTCCTTCCCAAATAAATTGTTTCCTCAAAAGAGTCTTGGGTGGCAACCTTCATTTGCCAGCAGAAGAACCTGGCTGGGACATCCCTTAGGGGACTGAGCTGAAAAACCTTGCTGAGAAGCTCCCTAGGGGACCTCAGCAAGGCAGAGCAGAACAGAAGAACCTTGCTAGGACACTCCTTAAGGGGGCTGAGCAAGGCCAGCAGAGGAAAAGTAACAACTTTGCCCAGAGCCCGAGGAGATTGCTACATTTCTGCAGGGGTCTTCCCTTAGCAGAGTGTTGGCAGAAGAAACATCTTGGGCCGGAAAAGAAGCAGATAGCTCTGCTAGAATGTTCCGGTAAGGGAACAGAACAGAACTCAGCTGTAGTGGCTCTCCAGGAGAAGAGCAGTATCTCTGTATCTTTCATGGAGACCATCCCCTACTGCACCCCAGCTTCAGGTGTCCTGACTAAGAAAAATTAATACCAGAAAGAACTAGAATAAAGAATCTCTTGAGCTAAAATTCACATATTTAATATAACAAACAGAAACAAGGCATTAAAGATAAACAGAGAAAAGATACAAAATATTAGAGATAAAAGGTTCTTTCTATATCTTCATATACAAAAATTTTTAAATACCTTTAGCAAAGCCTATGTACATGTACTGTTAAAAAAAATTAATAATTCCTGAAGTTTAACAAAAACATCTGAAATCGTCAACTTATTTATTTTTTTAAAGTCAACTAAAACATCCATCTGATATATTTAATTATGTATACCTATCATATGATTATCTATGTATACATGAGTGCAGGTGCCCTCAGGGAATGAAGGTTCACATACCCTGGAGCTGGAACTATAGGAATTTGTGAACCACTCCCCATGGATTCGGAAAGAAAATTTTAGTCCTTTGCAGAAGCAGTCTGTACTATTAACTGCCGAGCCATGTCAAAAGCCCTGCTTTGATGATTTTAAATTAACATTAACATAAAAACAACTGTACATATTCAAATGGTGACCTAGGAAACCATATCATGAAGCATGCTCCAAAGAGGCCCCTCCTCCTACATTAAATCACGAAAGGTATAGCACAGCAATTAATTTGTATTCACTGAAACCTTGGCAAACTTTGATAAAGAGAATGATTATAGGTATAACCATTTCAGCATATTTCAAGCAAGTTTTTTCTTTAAAAAAAAAAAAGCAATGTGCTCTACCAGCAATAAGGATTAAAAAAAATAAAATCTAAGCAAAGATCTTACAATTTGATACTATGGAATGACACTCATGGGGCCGATTTCATGTGAGAGAAATGATAAGATGGCAAGCAACTCAGCAAAGTGATGACTAGTCACAGCTCCCAAAGTCTTGTTGTGATTTGAGATAATATGAACTGATTTAGCATCAAAAATGTACTTGCTTACTGACTTCCTAGGGTCAATTCTATATTCTCTGATGTGAGGGACAAGACCATGACAGTTATAGCAAGTATTCATTGAACTTCGGGATTCATTACAGTCTCACTGCAGAAGAACTAAGTCCATGATCACATATGAGAGAAAATTTAACATAATGCTATTTTTATAAGCAAAATAAAATTGTAATACAAATTATTTAACAATTTTACAATGATTGATATAAGGCAAAATTGCAATGACTTAAAATAAAACATTCAGGGACTGGAGAGATGGCTCTGTGGTTAAGAGCACTGTTCTTCCCAAAATCTGGAGTTCAATTCCCAGCATCCACATGGCAGCTCACAACTGCCTGCTGCCATCTTCTGGTGTGCAGATGTATATGTAGACAAAGAACCTACATACATAAAATACTTCAGTAAAGAATCACATTTTAAAATACATAGTTTAGATAGCTAATGGTCAAACATGGTTAGTATTTGGAGCAACCTCTACCAGAATCACGTACTAGCAATCATAGATGCCAAGTACCCAGCCACTCCTGAGGCTATTCCATCTCTTTTAATCTGTTTTAGTTTGAGGAAGAATGGTAAGGGGTTGAACCTGGCACTCACTCATACTGGCCTAGAGCTCACTACAATGGGGCAGGCTGGTTTTAAACTCAAGACCCTACTGACTCAGCCTGGGATTGGTGGCATGAGTGATGAGATTGTTTTACTTTATTCAAGATTTTTAAAAGATTTTTAATACAGGAAATAAAATCCATGTTTATTGCCCACCCCATAGCTCCAAATGAATACAAAATAATAGCAAAGATATAAAATCTGGCCTCAAACACACATGTAATTAAAGCCAAGTCACATCTTAGAAGTGACTATGCTCAACAGTTTTACTACTTTCTGTGATTCCCCCAAGAAAACATTCAACTGCCTCTTGGTGTCACATGTCCATGGATGTACAAGCTGAACTCATCGAGTTCATTATGTCAAGAGCAACTCAGAGATACTCACCCCGTGTTGATTGAAATGATTTCTATCAGTGGATTCTTCCTGATTTTTGGCAAATCCAGTCTCGCTCCCCCCAAACGCTTCCCATTGTCTTTCTTCTGGCCCAGGAGCCTCACTGAGTGACCTTCAAATCAAGCACAAGACACACATCAGCATGCCACACAAATCCACCAGCATTTACCGTTTTCAATAAATACGTTCAGGATTGTATTTGATTTTTTTTCTTATAAGAGACCAGGGAGAAAATGCATCCTAAAGAAGATGTGATCGTTTGAACCTAAGAAATATAGTAAGAGAGAGAAAGAAAGAAAATGGTATGGGAAGTTCTTCTGTCTATGTGTTGCTTTTATTGGTTAATGAATAAAGAAGTTGTTTTGGCCTGTGACAGGGCACAATAGACATAGAAGGGGGAACAAAACTGAATGCTCGAAGAAATAAGGCAGAATTAGGGAGAAGCCATTTAGCCCTACAGGAGACAGACCTTGCCTATAAGCCGCAGCCACACCCACATGGCAATACACAAGATTAATGGAGATGGGTTTCTGAGTGATAGTTCATGGTCTGGGCATCTGGGAATGAACAAGCAGCCTCCAACTACAGAAAGAGAGGGCTGGGTTCAAAGACTGACTATATTTTCCAACGCTTTGCTCACAGTATGTGCACAATTACATATCACATTTATGAAAGGTTCAGTATCCTTAAAACAATCTCAGAAGGTTGAACACTCCCTACACTGACTCACACTGTAACACAACAGAAAGGCTTGCCTGCTCTTTAATGACAATATTAAGACTAAGGTAACTAATGTTTGATGAAACAGCACTCAACATTCACCTCTGCTAGTATTTTCTAGCCACCTACTCCTACCCTCCTCTTTATTTCCCAGCCTCACGCACACTTTCATGATACATATACAAATATGTGTATATATATTCATATTTACATATTCATATATATGTAACACAATCATAAACATAGGAGTAGGTGCTTTAAACAAAATCTTTGAAGGTTACTTGTACAAAATGCAACCAGATTATAATATCCACTAAAAATTTGGAGCACTGAAAACTTTGAAATAATTTCAGACATGTAGAAAACACGAGCAACAAACATGTATCTCCACTCAGATTATAGTCACAGTTTTACCATATAGTATTTTCTCTCTGTACTCGGACATGCTGTGTTTATGACTACACCATATGATATAGCCTATAAAATCATCCATCGTGGCTGAGCACAGCAATAATTTCAAATACATTTCTACTGTAATGTACTGTTTTTATAATTTTATCAGTGACTATACTACAGCTTTAAAAACTTGTCCACGGTGAAAACAGAATTGAATGATTTTAAATAAATATCTAGAATTATGTAATCATGACAGTAAGTCAGTTTGGAAACATCTCTATCAACAATGGAAAATCCTTTGAATTTTAGATTCACCCATCTCTGTTTCCACACCACAAGCAGCATATGTCATTAGTCCCTCGGTCAGAAAATGGAGATAAACCTCATTCAAACACATATTATAATATTCCAAGAGCATCTACACATAAACTTTTGTAGACCCATTCTCCAAGAGTCCTAATATAGAAATTGCTGAATCATTTAGTGAATTTAAATTTTACTATTTTAGAAATAATTGCTTTCCAAAGAGATGACCATTTTATATTCCCAATTTCATCAGACACAAGATTACTAAATATTTTCTCTGATTCTGTACATTATATTTTAACTTTCATATGCTGCCTTTTATAAAAAAATGTTTGATAGTTTAATAAACTTAAAATTATCAACTATTACCTTCATGGCTCATGTTTTTGGTGTTATTCCTAAAATCTCACTGTCTTTCTTTGAGCTAAAAAGGTATTCTTACCTTCTGCTTTCTACTGTCTTGTTGTTAACTCTAAAAATTGGATCAAGGGTGTATGTACTCTGCTACTTTTTCTGTAGTGAGGTGAACATATTCACCTTTCCATACCAATACAAAGTGGTCTCAGTGTAATTACCTTGCCATGTCCATCCACAGGCCATTGTTGTCACACATATTAACATAAACAGTTATGAAAACTCAAAAGGTCAGTGCTAAAAATATTATTTTAAATAAGAATACATATTTATAACATAGCTTATATTTACTTAAAAACATTATTTCTAATACTTTCTATTACTCCCAGGAATTCAACTTATCATATGATTCTAATTCTTCTTGACCAGTCCTCTTTAGTGTTTTTTATACAGTAACTCATTTAGCAATGAAGCAACATTCCTTGCTTATCTGAAAACATTTTTATTTTTTTACTTCATTTGCAGAGAATAGTTGTGCTGGATATAAAACTGCTGCTGTCTTTGCATGCTGGATATCAGTTGTTGGTGGTGTTCACTGTTCATGATTAGATGCCAACTATTAAACTTACTGCTCCTAAGATCATACTAAGTCACTTCTCTTAAACTGCCCAGATCTCACTTTATTGGTGTCCAGGTGTAGATTTATATAGTAGCTTACACAAAAATGACCAGGTTCTTTGAACTCATAAAGTAATATTCATCTAGGATGATTTTATTTTTTTCTTTTTCAAACATTTTCCATGTCATTTTTTCTATCTATTCTTCTGCAATTCCCACAATACATTTGTTACTGTATGACTGACGTATTCAACAGGTCCTTAAAGCTGTTGTAGGCAGAGTTATACCAAGACACAAAACTCATGCATACAGGAGCAAAATATGATATATTAAGGAAACAATATTATCTGATTACAGAGACTGAACAACCTCATGGGCATCCAATTCTTGTGAGAGATTTATTCACATTGACACTCTGTGACTGGCAATAAAGTTAAAACCTTGAGTCAGAGAACAGAATCAACATTTAGCTGATCAGAATTAGCCATAGAGATGTTGAAAAATCCAGGGTGCAGGATAGAGAGATGCACAGGAAGTAGTAGGGAAGGATTTTGAGATTTGCAGGCTTTTCAATCGGGAAAATGTGGAGAGTAGGGTCAGCCGATCATTCCTCTGTCACTCTTTGGATTCATAATGTTTTATCTCAATTTCTGACTCCCAACTTTTTATTAACAATAGAATAATTTAGATAAATGCATCAGCTAATAGCATAGCTCAGTCCACCTCAAAAGGCATTCTGGCCAAGAAAATTGATGGTGTAATTATCAGGCAAAAGTCAAATGCCAAGAGCCCAGTAGGCAGATGACAGGAGTGCCAGAGTTCAAAGGCCAACAAACTTGGACTTGAAATGTCCAAGAACTGAAGATAAAGAAGTCTCAGATCTTAGAAAGAGACAGTGAGACAGTGCCATTCCTCTAATTTCCCTGTTTAATCTGGGTTCCCAGATGAAGAAGGGCCTGAATTAAAGAGAGGGGCCACCTATTTGGAGTAAACAATACCACTCAGACCTCAAGTCATGAGCCAGTCCCTTCTGGAAGCATCCTTACAAATAGCATGACCATTCTAACCATTTCAATCAAAAGCAAAACCACACAGGTTTCCCTTTCAGCAGAAAAGGGATGGGCTCGAGGCCCCCCCACCACCACAGAGAATGAACAGTGCTTTACCAGCCAAGTGCCCTTTGTTCTGTCAACACCCCTGAATCAATATTCAGAGTGGTATCCACTTCACTCTCTTCTTCAGAAGGGCTCCCTCCTCTAAACCCATCTTCACATGCACTGATACTCTCCCTCCTGCCATGGGATCTCTGGAATTGGGCTATTCCGATGAGCACATCACTCGGACAATGCTCATTGCATTTGCAGACAATACCTTTTTTTGTTTTAAATATTTTACTCTCTAAAATATGTTCAAGTCATTGTTTTTTATTTTTCTTAACATGGCTTCACTTGGTTCTTTGAAGTACTTGTCTTCTAAATTCTACATTTTTTCATCAACATTAAGGACAATTAATACTGACAACTTTTGGAGTAAATTGGGTTATGCCTGGTCTCTTGGAACCTATAAATGCTGGCCATTTTGGACAATTTACTGTATCAGATCTGGATTTGCATTCCACACAAATGCTATTTTCATATAGTGACTTTTCAAACTAACCCTCTCTACAATTAATAGTTCTTAATATCCCTACTGCAGCTGCTTCATCTGTTTCCACTTCTTCCCCTGCTCCTTCTTTTTTGAGGGGGTACCTGTTTCCTTTTTCTTCCAAGCACGGCATTCTATGGATCAACTTGGTAAAGCACAATTTCCTGGTAGTCAAATACTTATTACACATTTGCTCAAACATCAGAAGCAAATAAGAGTCATAGTGTCTACTGTAGGTCAACATATGGAGCAATGAGAGAAGAGTTTGAGCCATTTTCAAGTGAGCCTTACATTTACTTTAACCTGGGCTCACACAGATCCTCTCTGGCCTTTTCTTAATGTGCATACAGGTAGATAAGAATGGTTAGGTTAGGCCCACTCCAACTCTTCAGTGTGTATGCACACCCTCTAATCAACACAAAGCATTTTGGGAGTTTCTCTATGTTCCCATCACTATCTCAGAAACTGGAATCCCCTGTAAATTCTAGGGCTCATACACCTGATGATGGACCTTGCTTGCATCACACTGTCCAGGAGCTTCAGTGCCACAGAGTCACTGGTCATCAAATCTGCACTGTAACTAACAGTTACCACTTGAACCATCTCTGTAATGGCAACAGAGGCACCAGGTTACATGGTATTCCTGGTAGAGCATTCCTGTCCATGGCATCAAGAAGGGAAATGGGAACGGCCCAAGCACAAATACCACATACAACTATACTTAGCCATGCCTCAGGAAGATTCATAAATGATAACTTCTCAACTTATGGTTGAATGCTTTTGGTGGTGAGTTTCCACAGTAAGTCAGACTTGCTGCGGGCATTTGTCGAGCTTTATCGTTGCTTTGTAGGGATGTTCTATGGATCAAGACATAATCATTCTAAAGGTAAATCAAGGAATCACTTAAATACAAATGCATAAGCAATGTTATATGTCTTTCCTCAGGCTTCATTTCAGAAAGATACACTGTTTTAACATCAGAGAAAAGAGTTTTCCAAGACTGGAAACAAGGAAGCTATCAGTCAGAGCCCTTGCTGCCTTAACTACTACAACAGAACTGCCCATTCCTTTTGACAATGCCCATTCTAACAGATAAGTACAGGCAAAGTCTAATGAGGATTGGCTAGCAAATCTGACAGATGCTCAAGCAAGATGAACTCCTCAATCAAGGCCCAGCTAATGAAGAGGTGAGCGAGACCAATCGGCTAACACGACAGTTCTCAGAGAGGCTGAAAGGTCAAGAATGACTGTGCAGGAGCAGAGCCATTTTCATATGAGCTCCAGGCAAATTTCCTCATGTCCTTCTGGGACTCTGTAATATGCAGCCTGCTCTAATAACATTTGATAAATTGTTCATCTTCACTATCTGCATGTAAATAGAGAAGCATATCTACATGCAATGACATAAAGAGTTATTTTCTAATCCAATGACTCGTTAAAAAGTGTCACATATAACAATAGGCTAGTTGGTATTTAGTGCACTAAAGACAACAGAAAACATAAAAGTTGCTTGTTACATATATAGATAAAAACTAAAGGAAGGAAGTGACATAATTTCCTTAAAAATGGACTAGAAAAATAAAACCCTTATTTGTGATATATTAATTCTCTTTAATATCCTGTTTCAAAGAAAATTATTTCAACATATTCATCAAATCCACAGGCCATAGTCAGAATACATGCATTACAAATTATTTCTGGTTTCATGTGTAGCTATCAATATTGTTGCCTTCTGAAGCAAACTAAAATTTGAAAAAATAGTAACATGAAGGAGATGCCATAAACAAGGTATAACTTTGAGAGGAAACAAGGGGGAACTGAGAAACGTGTTGGGGGGCAGATTCTTGGAACAAACTAATCATAAAAGTGGATGTGTGATATTCACAAAAGGACAAGGATGAGCAGACTACAATCCAACACTCACACACTGCACCTTGGCTTGATCCCTTCTTGATAGCTTCTAATGTCTAGCACAGAGACAGAAAGTGTATGACTGTTAGCATGGTCTGGTGGTATGGGCCTGTAATCCCAGATAAGGTGGGAGGCAGAAGGATTACTGGTCCAAGGTCTGCCTGGGCAATTTTATAAAACTTCGTCTCAAAAAGTAGAATCCATTCATACTACAGGGCAAAGAAAGAAATTAATTTTTTAAAAAAAGTGGGTACCGGTTGACTTTGATTTTATCACCTTTCAGACTAGAATGAAGACAGGAGAAAATAAAATCAAGACAATCGAGGTTAACAAAAATGGAGATCAAAATATAAAGTTTTTAATTTTTATTGATTTTATTGAGCTATACATTTTTTCTGCTCCCCTCCCTTTCTCTCCCCTCCAGTTCTACCCTCTCCCATGATCCCCATGCTCCCAATTTACTCAGGAGATCTTGTCT
>LOEQ01002013.1:151974-187225 GCA_001685075.1 Bramus lutescens | reverse complement strand
CTCTCTCTCTCTCTCTCACACACACACACACACACTCACACACACACACACACAAAGGGCGGGCTTGGGAAATTGAAGCAAAGCAAAACAGAAGAATAAAATGGGACTAAATCAACCCAAATCAACCCTCTCTCCACCTGCCCCCATGCTCAGAAAAGATCTCACTATGTCACTCTGGCTGGTCTAAACTGTAGACAAGACTAGCCTCACACTTGCAGAGTTCTGCCTACCACTGCCTCCAAAGTGCTGGGATGAAAAGCTGAAGAAAAAATGAGAGACAGCCAACCTATGCTAAGTGCTTTGGAAACCCAAAGAAATGGGAAACCCAGAAAAAGATATAGGCACAGTAGTAGTAGGTCACAAAAAAAAACAAACGAACAAACAAAAAAGATAATGAGATAATGTAATGCAGCAATAATAATTTATGTAATTGGGTCTAGGTAAGAGTAACTATTTCTTAATAGTTTAAATACAAAGAGAAGGAAGGTGGTAGAGAAAAGCATGCTAAAAGGGGAACAAATAATTAAATAAAAAAGATTGACAGCATAAAAGCTAAAGGGTTAAGGAAAGGGTACTAGAGGGATTTATACGATCAAAGTATGCTATATAGATGTGGGGAAATGTTTCAATAAAGTTCATTCTTTTGGAGAACAGGAATACAGTCATAAATCTGAGAGAAAGCAGGAAGGACAAGGAGAGAGAAGGAGGGGTTTGGAAGGGGAGGGAGATGATGAAAGAGAAGAGGAGCTGGGGAACAGACTGGAATGGAAAGTCTCCCACTGAGGGAAGGTGAGGAAGAAGCAGGGGAAGCAGAGCTGGCCCTCCCACAGAGAGCACCTGGAGATACAAACTCATCAACTGGTACAAGGTCACCTGCTTAAGAGTAAGGAGATAAGATGATAAAAACAGAGATGGACAGAGAATAAGGGATGAGGGATGCAGAAAAATCCTTAGTTGAAATTAGAGAGAATTTCTGACAGGGATTTTGCAAGCAGATTAGGTTTTCTCAAGGCAAACTGAATGACCTGAGGTTTGTTCACTCCATCGCTCAGTCAGTGGGCATGCACCGAGTGTTGAACAAATACCACAGTGGAACAAACACTGTGTGGAGGGATTGGTGACTAGAAACAGAAGGAGATGGAAGAAAACAGCTGGCTATGCACTGGAGCTCAGATGAAGCCTGGAAGACAGAAGAATACAGGGAAAGGGAAGGAGGAAGGGTAGAGAAGGAAAAACAGAGGTTCGAATTCATGTGGACTCAGCTACTCAGTACCTGTGAAGAGAAGTGAGGGCCAGCATCTGGTTATAGAAACACAGTGCTGAAACAGCATGCAGGTGATTCCCACTGGAGTCTGACACAGGAGGAAGTGCTGTCACAACACACACAGTGACTCAAATCTCCTGGGACTTGGACATATGTAAGCAAAGGACTCGGCCAAATTGGGTACTGTACACAGATGAATAACCGAGGTATCATTTGAGAGCAGCAAATAGCAAATAAAATGAGGAAAATATGAAATAAATTGGTGTCGGAGTCAGAACAAGAATGTTTTCCTACATGCTTAGAAATAGAAGGTTTCGGGCAGAGTCCAACATTGGTCCTTAAGCACACAAATGGAATAAGAAAGCAGGGGAGCAGTGTAATGTGGCAGTCATCAGTTACAGAGATGAGAAGCTAAACTATGAACTTCATAAGGAAAACAGAGCCACAGGCCCATGAGAACATTGCAATAAATGCTGCTTTTGAGGCAGATTAGAAGGATCCAACTCTCTAGGACACTGAAGCAGGAATTAAGCATTGTCAAATTACTATTAGCTACTTTTAAATTAATTTTAAAGATTTTAGGCATTTATTAAAGTACCTGCCCAATGTCTGTTTTTCCTTTAAGATAAGGCAGTGGAGGTCAAGACACTAACTAACAATTGAGAACCTTCCCTGGTACCCTGGTTGCCTTGACCCAAGCAACCAATGGGACTGCCAACTATTCAGAACACTTTCCCTGAAGCCTTGAAGAAGTAACAGCAACCACACCTGCTTGCTACCAAAGCACAACTCCAGCTACAGAAGAGGCAAAGTCCCAGACATGACTATTTCAACCAACTTGCACCAAACTTCTTATCACAAAATCAAAATCTAGCAACCATTTTCAGCTAGCATTTCCCCTGCTAGCCCATTGGGAGAATGGCTGTGCCGAGACTGTACAACCACCCTTGCTTTCAGCAGCCTACCCTTCATGGTGGCCAGGAGACACCCATTTGTGCCACTCTCAGATAATTAGCCTTAATTAAATGTCTCTTCCATCATGTCCTTGGCCTACTTTTATCCTTATCATCAGTAGAGCAAGTGGTAAAGAAGCAAAAAGCCAGCTGAAGCAGCACCAAAGCAGGAATGGGGACAAAGGCAGTGGTGGTACCACCCTGGTGGCAGCAGGAGAAACAGCAATGGGAGGAGAGCTGGCCAAGGTAAAAACCTGCTCGAATAGAGGAGAGAGCTAGAATGATGACAAAGGAGAGGTAGGTCAAGAAAGAGAAGTGAGCTGAGACTGAAGACAGACAGAAAGCTAGTGAGAGCAAAAGAGCTCTGGCCTCCACCAGTGAGCAAGCTCCAGACAGTTGCCAAGCCTTAAAGCAAAGGGTCTCAAGCCACCTAGGCCTGAGAGTATTATCATTAGCAACCAGAGAGCTGTAACACTAGTCCCCATAGGGCAGAGGGTCCCAGCATCTGGGGCCGGTTTGATGGCTGTGACACACGCAGTCACACCTGCTGCTAGAGGCTGCAGCTGCTGCTGGGAATACAGTTTGACATTTCCTCAAACTGCTAAACACAGTTATTATGTAATCCACAAGTCCAAAAATTACTCAACAGAAATGGAAACCTATACACACAAAAACCTGTGACAATGGTCAAAGGGTATGAAGTCAAATTTCCACCAACTGATGATGAAACATTAAGTCACAAAGGGATAAGAGCAATGAGACATGCTGCATCATTACACACAATGAGAAATCAGGGCAGTCCTCACACTGCGCAATCACATTAGATGAAAAGTCCACGACGGAAAAGTTCACACGGGGAGCAAGTTAGTGACTGCCTATGGTGACACAAAGGGGAAATAAGAAGGTGCACTAAGAAACAATGTGATTCTTCCAGGAGTGACAGGTGTTCTGACAGTGTTTGCAATAATGGTCACACATCTGAATAAACCACAGGACTGCATGCTGTGATTGAAGGTGCTGTGTGGTGCATAAATTTTATTTCAAAAATGCCATTACGTCTACAAACAAAAAAGATGAAATTAGCCAAATGTTCTACTGTGAAGGTCACTAAAGAAAAAAGCCAACAGCTTAAGAAAGCACACAGATTAACAGACAGTGAGGACCTCAGAATTCAATGCAACTGCAGACATCAGAGGGCTTTGCATCCATACGGGACAAAGGACCAGAAAAGAGTGTGTATATTAAACAGAATTTAAAAATGATTATTTTTCCTTAATTACAAAGGAACAGAAAAGAAGCTCATAATGAAATTTGGGGAAACTACTAAGTATTTTCAGTGATGAGGACAGTGGGGAGAATAAAGTGGAGAAAAAGTAGAGAAAAGGAGAGATCACAGTAACAGCCATAAGAGAAGAAAGGAAGAAGTTAGGCAGCTGGAAGGAGGGGACAGAAAACACCATGGACAAAAACAGACCCAAAGTCCCCTTGAAGAGTGCACAATAGATTGCATTTTCTTTGGGAGAGGAGGAAAGCTATTCTCAGCAACATAAATTGCAGCTCCGGATACACAAAAGCTTATTTAACAGCATATAATTCAAATAAAGTAAGTAAAGCAATATCTTGTACTCTTTGGGCACTTGATTATAAATATACAGGGTGGGAGTGGGACACCATGCGGCATGTTCTCTTACGACTCCATATGTTCTCAACAAGGAGGAAAGGAGTTGGCGAGCAACAATTCATAAATAACATTAATGAGTCATTCTGATGAGGGGCTTTCAAAGAGCCCATAAAAATATTTTACCCTGCTCTAAGAAAAGACTTGGAATTCAGAACTAAACATGGAGAGAGGAAACACACCAACATGCTGGCACCTAAAGCAAATGAAAAATGCTGTTCTCACATCTCCTGACTGTGGAGGGTAGAACTTTCTGCAACGACAGATCCTCACAGCTGTCCAGTCCAGGATGTCAGGTACCAACCACCTGTGGTCACTACATACTCAACTGAAACACTAAATGCTCAACTGAAGCTTGAAGTAAAATAGTTGTATGGAACATGCAGGCTTAAAAAATTGGAAGTCAGCTGTCCACTTTGTAGCTCAGCCGTTAAAAGCCAATGAACGCCTCAAAGACAACTTTTCAGTTGAACTAGAAAAGAAGTCCATATACCTGTGTCCCCAAGAGACCAGGTGGAGGGCACTCAACTGTCAGAAGTCAGATCTGGCATGAATCTAGGGTATCATTTCCCTAAACAGCCTGATCAGCAAGCCAATGGGTAAAATGATAAAGACAGCATTACTTAAGTAATTCCTTGGTTTCTGATTGTGTATTAGTATTGAAAAGTTATCACATTTACATTAGTATTGACAGCAAGCACCCTTATCTGCTGAGCCACCTCACTTGCCCTTAGATAAAATAAAGCCTTATTTTCAAGATCATTGGTGAGCTTCTTGAGCAGACCTTCAACAGAATGGCAGGGAGGAAAAATGCCATCATGTGGTAAAGAAATACTGACTAAACCCAACTACACTCTCAGGCAAATTTCCTAAACATTTTCCATTGTGACTGCCTGAAACATTTTAGATGAATGTGAGGATAAAGATACACATTATGAAGTATATAAATCAAACATTTGTTGACAATAAATAATACAGAAAATTTAAAACATTTCATTAGCATATAATTTTAACATTTATTTAAAAGGAAAGCAAATACTAATAAGCTAAAAAGGTTTGCTTGTCTAAAACAACACAATCCAAAGATAAACTGATTTGATAGATGCTGGAGAACTACAGTAGGAAAATGGCAAATATCTTTGCTGTAATTCAGCCATTACTTTTCTGAGGTACAGAAAGTACTGTTTGTAGAGTAAAAGCACTGTAGTTCACAGAACTCAGTCTGGAACCTGAGCTGAGGCAGTTCAGGTAGAGGTGTTCATTGGCATTGTTGGGCCTGACAGCATGCTCAGTACAAAGTGCACAGATGTGTTCAGAACCAACATGGGCAAGCACTGCCAGAACACTGTGGATTAGCTACATAGTGACTTGACCTTATTTTTAGTTGGTGGGCATTCAGAAATGTTTCGCACTTAGCAAAGTTTTCATGACCGTCCTTACCCCATTCATTTGCCTATGGGGTCACAACCCACAGTTTAAGAAGTTTTGCACTCGGTCATTTTGTTAACTAAGGCAAACAGAAAGTCTCTGAACTTCTCAGAACAGACTGTCCGACAGTTAAGCAAAAGAATAAAACTACAAAAGGAAAAATATTTGGTCAAATCAGTCAACAAACATTTAATGGGTACACGTATATGTGCAGAGTAGAAAAACACACAATTGTTAAAGGGATAAAAATGCTATCCTGGTATGAATAATTAAATTGGAGCCATGGGCTTTGTACAAAAAATAAAATCGTTTAAGTGTACAACCACATTTCAAAAGCTAACTCTGTGCTGAGACAGACACACCAACAAGTCCACAGTGGGCAAAAGCAGCCAGAGATGGGATCCTGGAGGAGGATGCAGCAGTAGAGAGCTGTGCAACACGGGCTGCACTGAAGCCAACACCCAGAGGCGAGGATAACACAACAGAGCTTTCTAAAAACACACATTAGGTATTGGGGAGAATGAGCAGGAAGCTCAAGAAGACGAGAAATTTGCTGAGTTGGAGAGCAGTAACAGGGTTGAAGACCAGGTCATTCATGAAGGCTAAGACGAAGACAAGCCATAAACCTCATAGTGTGGTTTTCTTATAGTGGTAGTTTCTCAGAGAGAAAACTTACAACATAGGGTGTATTGTGTGTGTATGTGTGCATGCACACACGTGCGTGTGCATTGAGGCAAAAAGTCACACATACAGGACAAAATCAGTGTGGTTAAAAGAGTCGTAAGTACTAGAATGAGTTGATGACATCATGCTATTTACCCATCAGGTCCACACTTACCCCGATGATACTCAATCCTTTGAGGTAGTCCTGACGAGGTTGGGCTTGGGGAACACAGCCAGCTAGGACAATTTTCTTATTCTCCTCTTGAGCTTTTCTGTAACAGTGAAGAGAATCTTTGTGAATTCTATTGCTCACTGACATAGCCTTAGAAACAGATGCTAGTGCACCTACATTCTCCAATTACCAAGACCATCTAACATGAACCAGGGTTTTCTGGCAATGGACTAAAGAAAACATGCATCATTAAACTTACATTCTGTATGCCTATTTCTCATACCACTAATGCATGTGTCTTCCATTATCATCATATTACCAAACAAAGCAATCATATAGAATTTGCAATGCTCATATGAACCATTCGCAAAAATCTCTTTTCCAGATTGATGTTGGATTTCCCTCTTGATGCTGTGAATATGTTGTATTAACATTGGTTAATAAAGAAACTGCTTTGGCCTATGGCAGGGTAGAATTATAGCTAGGCAGGAAAACTAAATTGAGTGCAGAGTGAAAAAAGACGGGGTCAGACAGAGGCCAGCAGTCACCAAGGAGTAAGATGTGAGGTAACAAATCACGAAACTCATGACAAAATATAAAATAATAGAAATGGGTTGATTCAAGATGTAAAAGTCAGTTAATAAGAAGCCTGAGCTAATAGATCAAAGAGTATGTAATTAGTAAAAGCCTCAGAATAGTTATTTCATAAGTGGCTTCAAGAACAGGGGAGCGGAGAAAAACCAGTCCAGGGGACCAGCAGGACAGAGACTACTTCTAGCTACACCAGATAGACAGGCTAAGCCTTCAAACAAATTGTGCGTTTAAAATATTAATTAAAATGTATGTAAAACTTCACATATTCTTTCTTAGACTTTGGGTAATATAAAAATAAAGTACATTTCAAAATAATTCTAACAAGAGAGAATAAGAGAAGGTAAAATATTTCATATCCTGGAAATTTCTGAACTCCCTGCTCACTTCTCCCTAGACAACTGACAGTCACTGGTTTCTTGTGTTTGCTGTCAGCCTTCAAATAGCAAGCATGACTGGGTGATGTGTACATCTGCAGATATACATAATGTATATATTATACACATATTTTATTTATGTACAATCTTGAATATTTGAAAAAGTATTTCTGAAATATATAAATCTTGATGTGAAATCTACATTCCATAGAATAATATTTCAACTTGGATCTGAAATGCCCCCCAAAGGGTGATGATGAGTTAAAAGCTTTCTCCCCCATGCATCAAGATCTGGAATTTGAAATTCTATGAGAAAGATCAGTTCATGAAGCCTGAACTCATCAATGGGTTAATCCATTAATGACTTCATAATTAGATATGTGGAAGTGACAGAAGTCTAGGAAGCAGGAAGAAATGGAGGAAATATGCCCTTGAAAGTCCGTCCTTGAGAAGAGTGCCTTGTCCCTGGACCCCTCTTCCTTTGCTTCCAGTTTCCTCTTTCCCACTTTCTGGCTGCCAAGATGGGAGCAGTTTTGCTCCATCGTGATGTTCTGTGCTGCTGCCCACAGACCATTGGTAGCCTGAATCAAAATAAATTTTCTTCCTATAAGCTGGTGTCCTGTAGTGTTTTTTCCCCATCAATAAAAGCTGACGAGCATACATAAGTTCTAACTAGAAACGCTGGTTCAAATGCATATCTGCTTTTTATGAAGCATTTCATTACTGAAGAGTAAATGGGCATATCTGTATGTGAACATCATCATTCATTCAGTGCTTTCAGCAACACTGATTTTATGCTATTAAGAGCAGTGAACAAACTCAAGGGTCTAAGCCTCCCAGATTTAGGAGACTATATCCTTTGCTCATTTTAAAATTAAATGTGCACATCTTCAACTCTTTTACAAGAGCATTAATTTAAAAGTTGCTGTTGTTCTTACTACTGCATTCTTGGGTGCCATATTTTATGTACCAAACTGAGCCCCTTGCTACCTAATAACTGAGAAAGCTCAGGTACTTGCAGCCCAGTCTCTGGACATGACTTTAGATTACATGTGAATAAGTGACTTGTCTACATATCCAGATATATCTGCTGTGGTCTTCTGACAACTTTTTCACAACACAGGTTCAGAATTGGAGGAAAAACCAACCAACAAACAACTAAGGCTAATAGCGGTAGGCCCTTGGGATAAAAAAAGGCACACTGAGGACTTCTGCTAAGTGTAAGAAGGGCTAAATGAATAAGTGAGTATAAACTTACTATTTTTGTCTATTTTTGAGATTTTAATTTAATTACAATATTTCTTCTTTCTGTTTTCTCTGTCCAAACCCTCCCATATACCCCACCCAATTCTCCTTAAATTCATAGCCTCTTTTTTCATTAAATGCTATTATATGTATATATGTATCTGAATATACATATATAGTCCTAACTACAACCTGTTGAATCCATACAATGTTACTTGTATAAACGCTTTCAGGGCTGATCATTTGGCAGTGGACAACAACAGGCTTGCTCCTCCCTGTGGAGGCCACACCTTCCACTCCCAGCTTTATTCACTTTCGTGTATTCTTGTGTAAGACTGAGACATGTCCGTTAGTATCATCCTTCTTCAGTTCATCTTTAGATGGTCATGAGGAAAGTATTGATGGGTATAGCTTCTGGTGTTACTAGGAGACATAACTTCACAGCAAACTTCGTGGTTCTCTGGCTCTTACAATCTTTCCACCCCCTCTTCTACAATGTTCCCTGAGCCTTAGATGTGGGAGTGTTTTGTAGATGTATTCCTTGGGACTGAGCTCCACAACTCACTCTGCATTTTGATTGGCTGTAGTACCTATAAAATTATTATTTCAAGAGCCCTTTTTGAAATGTTCTGATTAAGTAACTTGAGTCTTTTGTTAAATTTTTCCCACTTGGAATCCTAAAACCACTTGCTCAAAGAATTTTGTTAAAGATACAAGCTTGGTTGACTTACAGTACATCCCAGGGACTAGTAACCCTTCTCTGCCAGCTGCTTACACTTTATGGATAAACATTTTCATTTGATAAGGAGTTTCTCTGTAAAATGTATTTGTTTGCAGTTGGACATATATACATGCAAGAGACACACTCAGACTCAAAAAACAGTATTTTTTAAAAAACCTGAAAAAAATGAAAGAAAATGCCTATTTCATTTCTATGAAATCCTTTATCATCATAAAATGAAAAGATTTTAAGGGAATATAGAAACGAGGAAGACTCATGCCTGCAATGCAAGAGACAATAAGAGATGATATGTAAAAAACCATGAGCAACTTGGCACCAAGCATACAACTCTCAGTGGCAGAAAAAAGAGCAGGTGACAATGTGCAATGTGCAGAAAGAAAAAAGCTTCTTGAAGAAACTTTTATTAGCAAATGTGAGGAGAATAAGAAGAAACAAAAGCAAAGAAAGATGCAGACAGTTGCCAGAGCAGGGCAATGAGAGAAAACAGAGCAGGAAGGCAGTGGTAGCCACATCTCGAGACAGAGCAGGTGGTTCGTAAAAGAGCAGAAGAACACCAGATTAGGAGTGAAGGCTCAGAAAAGGCCTGACCTAGTAACTTATTAAGAACTGCTCCAAGCTGTTCTTGAATTTGGCTTCAAACCAGCAGAGCAGACTAGAAGAACAATCTGAACCAAACCTCGGTCTAGCCAAGGAATGTTGATGCTACACTTTACATGTGACCAAAATAACAGATGAGACAAAATCCTGAATGCAGATTCTCAGAATGTTCCTGTTCTAAACATTACCTTCTACAGTCTGTTCTTCTGCTTTAATGAGCTTTGCTCACATTAATACAATGTGGAATTATTTTTCTTTTGATATGTACCTAACAGATATTTTTAAAAGCTTTTATCCTTCAAAATATGAATGCTGCTAATAATAATAAGTTAAAGTTTAAAATAGTATGAATTACCATGTCTTCCTTACAGTTGGCACTGGAATGCTAATTAAAAATTTAATGAATATAAAGTTAATTTAGTATAGTGGTTCATATATTCTTGGAACATATCTCTAAATAAGACTAGTGGCATGCACCTGCATAGACCATTAACTTGAGTGACACAGAAAATAAAAATAAAGTAGCTACCTCCTCTTCTGAATATCAAACATAAGAAATAGTTTGTATAGAATCTTAAAATGCACAGCAGCACAAAGATACCTAATGATGACAGAGTATCGCTCCTTTATTTCACAGCTAAGAAAACTAAGCTTCAAAAAGATGCAATGACTTCAGTTGAGATGGCCTACCTCCTAAGACCTTCATTTCAGAACACAATCACAAACATTGAGAAAGCTTTTCTACTCTAGAACATATGGGCATACACCAAGCTGTAAGACCAAACACCTTCCAGGTAGAACATCAATTAAGTATCTGACTGTTCTACTCACCCGAGTCTAGTGAACAAACTAATGATTTACTTGAGAACACTAAACTCACAGGTGTGTGCCAGAAAACACAGTTCTTTCTCTACAAGTGGATTCTCTGTGTTTATGTCTCTTATTACTCATACATGTTCTAAATGTATTTGGGTATTAATAGAAACATATTCATAGAGATGTGCAATTTAGCCAAAAATTTCTGTCCATTAAAAAAAAGCTCCCTCGATACAGCTAGGTTTTACACTTTTAAATGTAGACTCTTTATCATGACAGCAACAGAAAGAGGGCCATGCAATGTGTTTCTGTATAAAGCAAGCACACCTCTACACTCTACGGGGAAGACTCTTTTCTTCAGAAGTTTCATGAGGGAACTCATATCTTATGAGTTGATGGACAGGTATACAGCCACGTGAAATACAGAAAAACATTAAGCAAATAGGAGAAAACCACATGGAGTTATGATTTTGGTGCAGCTCGGTAAACACAATGCCTTCCCTATCCTGAAATCAGTTGAGAAGGAACACTTTGCATGAATGCCACTGCGAAGCTACAAGGCTGTTGTCACAATCTGAGCAGCTAAGGTACAAACTCTCGATAGCTTAAAGTAAAATTAAAAGCTACTCTAAAATTCACCAAACAAAAATAATGATCCAAACAGATATGTTAAGAGATGTGTGGAGATAATCAATTTCTAAGTAACTGGAATATAATAGCATCACCCCAATATGGAATGCTATTGTACTTGAGAAAATTGAAACAGAATTGTGTACCTTATGCTTTGTGAGAAGAAAAAAGTGTTACAGGATGGTGAGCAGTATGCAGTATATCCAACAGACAGGAGCCCAATGCCTATGATAAGAACAAGCAGAGAAGGCACTCTGTGCAGATGATCAAAATACTCAAGCCTCCTACATTCATGCAGTAATTTCCTTAGAGTTTATCTGAATATAATAAACCCTAACACTATGAGGATGTGGCCAAATAAATCCCACAATGAAAGTAACACACAAAACGGTGGCATAGCTCCATATAGTCTGTGAATTCTTCACATTAAAGAAAAAGCCTTGATTCTGTGTAACTTCACTGAATGGGCTACAACTCTTAAAATGATAACGGCATGAGGGTTGAGCAGACGGCTCAGTATGTAAAAGCACTTGCCTCGCGAACCTGAAACCTGGGTTCAGGTCTCTGGAATCCATGTAAGAAACTTGATACAGTCCATGGTTGTATCTATAATTCCAATACTCCTACGGAGGGAGGAAGCTGAAGAAAATGATGTGACGGAAAGTTTGAAAGCCATTAAGTAGGAACGCAAGGTACAGTAACAAGAAACAGGAGAGACCCTGCCTCACAACAAAGGGTGAAGACAAGAACTGACTCAAAAGTTGTCCTCTCTGACCTCCACATGTGTGCATGCGCAAACACACAAGCAGGCATGTACATGAACATGCATACAAACACAATAATAAATAAATGTAAAAATACAGACAATCCAATGAAATGAAATACATATTACATTCAATTCCATAACATGTGGTATCATTAATCTATAACTGAATTTTATGATCAATCCTTAAATCAAATAAACAAAAATCAAATCCACAAAAGTTACTGCAATACTGCGGAGAATTTTCTTAGTATTTGAGCCATTTGCACCTCTCTCTTCTTGCTCCATTTCTCCTTCTCTAAAAACAACAGTTACACTCAAAGGTTAACATCAAAAACATAATACAGCAGTTGGGCAGAACTAATTTGACCTTAGAGTAGGTGGCATTCATTGTAACACCATGTAGTTAGAAGCAACTTTTTAACTGGGGACAGATCGTCTTAAAATAGCAGTGGTCAATATACCTGGAGCAGACCCAAGCTGGAAGCCACTATTCACTTCCAAACCCAGCAAGCACAGTGGTTTCAGAGACAGAAATACCACACTACTCTGTGCAAAAATGCTCTCTTGACACATAAATGGGTAAAACAGCATCCACTTCAGGGGGTTAAATTGTCAGTTTTTCTATTTCAGTGCCAGCTCATGGACAAACTCACACTAACATCAATTCAAATTATCAACTAAAACAACCATGAGAGCAGCACTCACCATTTACCAGGGACTTAAAAAACCAAATTATGCTGTAATGCATAACTGAAACCAGGTTTCCTTATTATTACCACCGTCCATTATGCAGAGGAAAGTAAAGCTCAGCAGAATCATACAGAAGGGGAGTTGGGGCTGTGCCAATTAGCTTTGGAAAAGCACATACTCAGAAGGTGCCTCCATTTGGTTCACTGTTGTTATCTCCCTAGGGAAAGGTGCAATAAAATGTCTACATGTATCCATGAAAAATGATACATAGCACTGCAGCATGTGGGAAACCCTGAGCTAATCAACCAACACCCACTGATTAATCACTAAGTAAAAAGTGTGAGGCATGTGGGGGTGGCCCCACACTCAAAAGTATATGGACAGCACAAATGGAGCCTTTGGATTACTAAATTTAAAAACCACACCAAGCTGGGGGATTGGGAGGAGAGGGTGAACATGATCAAACTACATTTTATGAAATCCTCAAACAATTAAATAAAATTTTTAAAAGTGTTTTATATACTGGGTTATTGTTGCATGAGGCTATGGCCACCCAGACTCCCGAAATAACCACACAAAAACTGTATTAATTAAACCACTACTTAGCCAATCACTATTGCATATTCCTAGCAAGCTCTTACATATTAAATTAACCCATTTCTATTATTTTATATTTTACCAGGGGGCTCATGGCCTACTGGCAAGGTTTTAACCAGCAGCAAGAGTCTTTTCCCTATGGAGGCTATGTGGCATCTCCTGACTCCACCTTCTTTCTCCAAGCATTTAGTTTAGCTTTCTCCGCCTAGTTCTGTTTTGCCCTGCTATAGGCTCAATGCAGTTTTCTTTATTTATTAATGGTAATCACAGCATTCAGAGGGGAATCAGGTTAGGAAAATACATCAATGGTAGAATGTTTGCCTAACATGCATAAGACCCAGTACCACCTAGCATATGCTACTGGTTAGAATTGGTGGACTGATGTCTCAAAGCTATAAACATATACACTAAGGATAAAGATAAAAAGATTTTGCTAAATAATCTTATAATAATTACTCATTTGCCTATAGAAAACATTTTGTTTTGTTTTATGGCTGAGTGATGGTCTTACTATAAGATGTTTAAAACACTTAGTATTCACTATGTAATGCAGGCTAGCCTTGAACTCAGAGCAATCCTCTTGCCTCAGCCAAGTATGTGTGGAGATCACAGGCATGTACCATTCTTGGGATGATTTTTAATGTTAGGGTAAGTTGACATCCATATTGAAAATAATAGCTCCATTTCATCCTGTGGATTGTTCTGAGAACAACAATAACCATTTACTATATCCTACACACACACTACCTCCTACTTGAGGATAGAGATACAAGTTCTCAGTCTGATGCCATACTCTCCACTATGATGGCCATGGACTCACCTTCTGAAACTGCAAACCCCAACAAATTCCTCCTTCTATAATTCGCCTTAGTCACGGTGTCTAAACCAATATTTTAATTAAAAATAAACAACCAGAAATTTCCCAGCAAAAAGGGGAAGAGAACAAAAACTGTGGTGGCTGTTCCTACGCCTTTGAATCTTCCTATGTATCTCAGAACCCACATAAAAGTGGTTTGTAACCCATGGCATATAAACAGGATGTCACAGTTAACTGGAAGAACCTGATGAACGCTTTAGGGGAGAACAATACTGTATTTGGTCTTCTGACCATCTCAGAAGAAAATAAAGTGGCATCTTTTCAAACCAACTAATTAAGAATATGATTAAAGGGATTTCAGACATCATTAAATAACTGGTTTGCTTTCTACATTTTGGTGGCATTGAATTCAAAGCTATACTGCTGAGAAGACAAGAAAATCAAGAGCAGGGAAAGAGTCGGAACACTCCTGTGCCAGGTCTACTGCGAGTGTGCCTGGGCGCCATCACTACTCCTTTGCTGAAAACTAAGCTTGAAGCTTTCAGGGGCAGGGTACACTTATAGTTTGAATGTACCCAGGCTCCCACAGGCCCAGGTGATCAAGCCATGGTTCTCAGGGAGGCACTACTAATACAAACTGTCAGCTTGGAGAGTGTAAGCAGGTCTTTAACTCAATGGAGACATGACTTTGATAGACATGGTTCCTCTGTACTGCCCAGTGCCCTTACTATGACAACCTTCGTTGTCACAGTTGGGAGCCCAGTCACCATCCTAGACTATGAGCCAGACTATAGCTCTCTTCTCTGTGAGTTATTAGTCTCCAGTCTTTGCTAACTGTGCCAACACAGTTCCAGAAGGATGTTCTAAACTAAGTCTCAAGAGGTCAGTTCAGATTCTGCCTCTGTGGCAAACTGAGAGGAAGGCAGATCTCGCCTGAGTCTTAGCTTTCCCACATGTTAAATGAAAGCTGCTAAAGCCTGAGGCGTCTACTGGCATGAAAAATCAACAACTGTAATAGGAAACACTTGCCTTAAGAGGCAGTAATTACAACCAAAGTCCAGAAAGATTAAAAAGAAATGCTGTAGGAATGAGTGAAATTATTATCTTTTCTATTCCAAAAACTACAGTATTAAATTAGTAGTAAGAATTCTGTGAAAGCTTCCAGAAAACGCTACAAATGGGAATTTGGAGGGAATCTGTGGCTGACACAAAGTGATGGGCACTCACTTTAAACTCTGAACAAGAACAGCCAAACTCAAGGCGCCCAAGTCAGCATCCCAAAAGCAAGATTACACGCTGCCTGGGACACTGTTAAACAGAGCGACAATGTAGAAGCTCCAGGTGTAAGAGACAGAGAAGTAAATCCATGTACTTCCAGGTGCAGCCAACAGAAGGAAACAAGATGGACACAAATACACTAGATTTCAAATTTCCCCTGCAAAAACTAAAGTTAGAGGACTTCTAATACCTGCTATGTGAAGTTCAGTGAAACCCAGGTCTTCTTACTTCTACAAAAATCAATTTAGGCATATGTTGCTGGAAGTAACAAATTTCTGAGGCACTACCTCTAAAAAAATTTAAACATTTTATATCTAACACAGCCTTTCCTACCTCGGGGTCTCAGCAAATGACTTTCCAGCTTCTTTTAATGCAAAACTAAACTGCTGTTTCTGCACACCAGAATATAACGTACTATTCTACATCAAAATATTAATTCTTCTATGGCTCAGCACGGAGAGTGCTTACTTGGTAATCAGCACGCATAGTCCACATCCAATGTGCACCCCACAAATAGATCTACTGTCCTTATTCCTCTCAAACTGAGACGCTTTTGATACATAGTACATTCCAGCCCTTCCAGCACACACTCTTGTAATTATCCACTTTTCTTCTACCTAGCAATTTTTTTCTCTGTAATAGATCACACCCAAAACTGTATAGATGCACATACAATCACATCTTAAAAATACAAAACAAAATCACAGTACTCAAGAGTCAGAGGCAAAAGATAATGAGCTTAGGGTCAGCAAGGGGTACACACACAGAGACAAAGACACAGACAGACAGAGAGAGACAGACAGACAGACAGACAGACACATTCTCATTATCTAGCTCTCTCCCTCCCACCATCAAGTATGGAATAAACATCTCAAGTCAGCATGTTCCAGACAGATCCTGACTTATTGTTCCTATGCCCATACTACTACTCCACATGAAAATAAAGAGACACTCAACTACCATGCACCCCCACGCATACCAAAACAAAACTAACTAACTAAAAACAAAAAAAGGACCTGCCCTGGATTGCTCTGCTCTCCCTCTTTCATAATCCAAGTTCAAGTCACCTGCAAAGACCATTGTTGGAAGGAAGGAAGGAAGGAAGGAAGGAAGGAAGGAAGGAAGGAAGGAAGNGCAGGCAGGCAGGCAGGCACTACAACAACCTGAGAAAAACATTCAGAAAACAGAATCTATGAAAATCAAAACATTCTTTTAAAAAATTCAATAGTAATCTATGAAACAATTTCCTTTACCATTACACATATTTTCAGAGAGAATAATTTTATTAAGAAAGCAAATATGATGAGAATAGTATCACTGATGCTCACTTAGCCAAATAACCTGGGAAGGCAGAAGGCAAAGTTTGCTTTTCGCTTACATTTGAGCTGTATACAACCCAAACACAAAAGCACTCTGAATTCCCCATGCACTCTCATCTCACAGTAATTTCTGTCTGAGCATGGTCGTGCTTGCCTGTATTGACAGCTTTTAGGAAGCTGAGAAACTGGAGAACTACCGAGAGTTTTGAGGCTACACGATGAGATCCAAACTAAGCTAGAATAGACTGAGATACAGTCTCTCAAAAAGACGGTAATAATGATTTATGACGAGACATTTTATATGTTAAAAAAAATCATGCAAGGTAGTTTAGCAGATAGAGGGACCAGCCACCATGCCTGAAACCCTCAGTTCCATCTCCACACAATAGGAGGAAAGACTTTTCTATATATCCTCTATGACCACACCTCCTGAGAGTTGTCATCTGACCTACACACAAACACACACAATAAACATCATTTAAAATTTTTGTTTAAAAAGATAACTACTGAATTTTTATACTTCCATTGTAATTACTCTATTTTGACCTAAGATTCTGTTTATTGGTTAACAAAAAATACTTACTGACTTGAGTGAAAATCAATTATTAAAATTTGATTGTGGTACATTGGATTAATTGTGCTCCATCTACTATTTACTGTATAACCATTGTCATAATTTTTCTTCTACCTGAAAACTGTGGGCTAGCTTTGTGAGCACTCTCTAAAATATATATGCCAAAGAATTATTCAGGAAATACAAAAAAATAACAAAATAATAAACAAAGATCTCTAAACACAGTGTCTCTGGCCTGGACAGTAAGGTTACTGTCCTTAAGAAACACCTATACCAAGAATTCCTTGGCATATACAGTATGATCTATAGAGACCTGAGGAAACAGTAAGAAAAAAACTATGATGAAAATATTGGTAATTTTCATTCTGTGAACAAATGTAAATTCACTTCTGGACCATAAAAAGGGAAACATAAAAATTATAGTATTTATAATATAAAATAACATAATATAAAAGTTATTCACCAATTAATTCAGCCAAAATTCAAAATGAAACAGACTTATAGGACACCATGCTTCCTCACCGTGTAGCTCAGGCTGGTTTAGAACTCAAGATCTTGCTATATCAGTTGCCTACTTGCTCGGTTAGACATGTGCATACCAAGCTTCTTTGCCTGTGCTTCCTGGATTAACTAAAGATAGCCTTGATTTTTACTATACTATAGATTTCTCTCACTATGGGGATCAAGTTAAGAATCCATGCTTTATTTGGAAAAAGTAAGAGCCAAATAATCCCTACACTGATACTTAAATTCCTAGAGAGATCAAAGACACTGTTTCACGTGTATAACACAACACTTAATACTACATAATTGCATTCAAACAAAACAGAACATGCTGACTAGTTGTTACAGCTGGGCATGGGGGGCACGCTTTTAATCCTAACACTTGGGAGGCAGAGTCAGGTGATCTCTGAGCTCAAGGCCAGCCTTGCCTACAAAGAGAGTTCCAAGACAACCAGGGCTATGCAAGAAACCCAATCTGAAAAAGAGAAAGAGAAAAGAATTAGTTGTTAGAGCTATAGCTAGAATAGGATTTAAGACCGAGTACTGAAGCCACTATCTGTCTTCAGACTTTTCTCAAACCTAGTCCTGGTACACCTGGGCCTCAAGGTCTTCTAACAGTGGGAGGCACACTGCTGCACAGCTTATCCGTGCCTGGTTTGACTATGCAGGCAATAAGTGAGATAGACTTTCTTTTAGGAAGTCTTCTCTGCCCTTGACTCCAGCTTTTGTGCTTTCCCCGTTTATGCTTCTGTGAATGCACACTGTTCTGAAAACTCCCTTGGTCTGATGTTGTTCTACTAAATAGTAAGTACTACGATGTGCCCACTATTGCCAGTCAACTCTTCACTCTGTGGTAACAAGATTTTATCAACTTGACACAAGCTAGAGTGAACTGGGAAGAGAAACCTCAATTGAGAAAAAAAAATGTCATCAACATATTGTCTGTAGGCAAGAATGTGGGGCATTTTCTTTATCAAACACATGATGTGGGAGGGCCCAGCCGACAGTGTGTAGTGCCACCACTGGGCAAGTGGTCCAGGCTGTATAAGAAAGCAGGATGAACAAGTCACTAAGTAACGTTCCTCCATGGCTTCTGCTTCAGTTTCTGCCTTCAGGTTCCTGCCTTGGGATCCTGTCAGGGCTTCCCTCAGTGGACTATGACTTATAAAGTCAAATTTTATTAAGCCAAATAAATTCTTTTCACCTCAAGTTGTTTAAGTCATGGTCTTTATCACAGCAATAGAAAGAAAATGAAGGCATGCCTCAAACAACTCCATTCCTTCAGAGCAATCTGAGTTTACTGTTTAGTCTATAAGGCACTATGCTTAGCGCGCGCACACACACACACAGACACACACACACACACACACACACACACACACCTCAAAATCCAATGATGGGTAAAAAGGTCAATATGACATCCTTGTTCTCCTTAGTGGCTATCACTTAGGTCTGAGTCTGAGGCTTAACTAGTTATGAAGTACAGTGTGACCTTGGGGAACAGCTTTCCTCCCTACTTAGTGAACAAGAGTGGAAGAACATCTTGACTGGTTGCAATTACCCCTGCATACAACATATGAAAATATTCCTAAGACATCAATATTGATGCCACAGAAGCAATGAACTGAGGATAGGATCTCAAGATAGAAGATCCCTGTGCTGCAGAAGACGTCAACCCATGGAATTAATTGATACACAACTTCTCATCTCCAGACTTCTTGTTATATGAGATCACAAAATTTTTATGGGGCAGACAAGATGGCTCTGAGGTAAAGGCCCTTACTGCCAAACCTAAAGACCTAAAGTACCACCCAGAACTCATGTGGCTGAAGAAAAGAACAGACACCTCAGAGTTGTCCTTTGAAATCCACATGTGTGTTATGCCAGCACATACACACACATTTTTTAATAAATAAACACAAAGCCTTTAGACTTCTGCTTTTGGTTGATTCTCCTGGCATATACAGTCAAAGCTATTCAAGACAAAACAGCTTCCTTTCATAAAAATACGTAATTGTACAGGATGAACCTGAACCCATATCCACCTCCACTTGACCAGGTCATAGTCTCAAGTATACTACCAGGCTTCTTCTCAACCACCTGCGCTAGGATTCCAACCCAGGCTCAGCTCTCTAACTCCAGATCTCCTCTGACTGTATTGCAGGTGAACCAGGAACTCCACACTTCTGTCTGTTTGCACACTTATTAGTCTGGTGCCATTCCAGATGCCAAGTGTCATTAGAAGCTCAGATTTGACTAATGAGGAGCCAAGGGAAATGTGATGTGCTTATGCCTACAAATACTTCCTGTCTCGTGAACTGACATGCATGTTTCAAAACAGCAAGCTATTTCCTATACTTCCCACATGCACTAAAAGCAAAATGCCTTTCTATCTCACAATCTTGATTCACTTTTTATAGCAAACCACCACCAGCAGCAGCACCACCAGTAGCAGCAGCAGCAGCCAGTTGCTCAGTATGTCAGTCAGTGCCCAGGAAAGGAGTAGTTGTCACCAAAGAGGCTGTGTTTTTAGAACACTGAGGGGAATGCCTTTACAGAAAATGGAGGGAGGGCTCCACAGAGGATGGTTGTTTTACTAGAAATCACAGATATTTAGAGTCAGAACCAGAAGTGGTATTTGGAGTCCAAATCCTAAGTCAGTGTTTTCCCTAATATCAGACTGCTTCTACGTTCCCTATTAAATATTTACTGGGACTACTTGGCCAAACAAAAAATAATCCATTATTGTGTTCAAGTAAACCAAAACCTTTTAATAGGTTAGGCTGACAGATGCACACTGTCCTAAATATTGACTTTTGATTTTTTGAAATGAGCTCCACTACCCAGCTATCTCTTCCCTTCTTCTAGTCAACAAGATTCTATTTTATCTGAGTAATTCAAACACACCAATTGCTATCAGTTCAAACACACTTAAGAGGGAGTCATAGTTCCCACTGGTTCTTAATGTATCCACTTTCTGTTTTATAAAAGCAATCCAAAGTATCATATTTATTAAATTTAGAAAGACAGAACTTGCATTTTATTTTAAATGCTATAATTTCCTTAATGGAGTAATTATCGTATAGTGATTTCATCCGACAGTTTCCTCTTTATCAAGCCAATCAGTCTGGGCAATCTCAACTTGGAGCTCAAGAAATCAAGTCTTTAGAAGTTCATCTATAAAGGTTAATTAGGATGGGATTTTCCTGAGTGTGCTAGTCAGTCCTCGCCTTCATATCACTACAGAGAATCAACTCAAGCCAGTCCCTACAATTCACCCACTCTGTCAAGGAGTAAACGCAGAATCTGTATTAATGACGCGAGAAGAGACTACTGCTCAGGTCTTCATGGAAAGATGGGTCAGCCTCTTGCCCAATCAGGAGAGAAAAGAGTAAGAGAAAGGAAAGAACCTGGGTAACTGATGACAGCACAGATGTCCCTCTCTGGAGCCCCAAAGACCTCCACTTGTGCAGTGCACTTCACTTTCTTTCCACTGGAGTCACTTCTGGTTGAGGGTTTTGCTACTTGAAGATGTACTAGACAACAGTACTAGAAATAGAAGAGACTACAAACCTATACCATTCCAAAAATAATCCTGTAAAAGGACTTTCCTCAAAGTGCCAGTCATCTGCAGAACAAAGAATGCCAAAACTTTCCCCAACAACATGTGACAGGTGAGCTGTCAGAAAAGCAAAAGGCATTTCTATATTCTTTGAAATGATGGTTAGTGCCCAGCACACACTTCCTGGCTCTCAGGACTAGAAGTAAGCAGGACAAAATACTTGCCCTGGAAGCTTAGACAGAAAGAGGGACAAAACTAACAAGTAATCAACATCTTCATGCGGGCACAAACAAGGTCTCACATGATTGGGATCCGAACATCAACAAGAGGGTTATAATCACAACAATCTCCCACTCCAGAGGAGAAAAGGCTCAGAACAACAAGTTCAGAAACGTAGAGAGAGAAAGAAGCAGAGGTTAGGCCATAAGTACAGAAACGTGGCAGGGAGAAGAAATGTACAAAAATCAACATATAGAGGGACACACCCTATCCTCAAATCTTAAAAATTAATTAAGAAATTTTTTTTAATTTAAAAAAAGCAATAGGGAGGTTGAAACAGCATCTGTTTCTGTTTGCCCTGTTAGGAGCAGTGCACTGGCACAGATGGGATGCTGTATCAATTATCTTGATCCTGAGATCTTCCAACACCTTTCTAAAGAAAACATCAGACCAGCCAAAGATCAAAGTTCCCAGTCCATATTTTCTAATTATAGAGAGCCAAGCACTCTCTGGGACTGAAGCACCAGCTCACTCTGCAGAGTCCTCCACAGAGGATGGATGCTCAAAATCCTGTCATCCTGTCTCCTGAGCTCACAGAAGTTTCTCACAGCAATGTCGGAAATGCAGGCACCTTTCCTACATCACATAAATAAAGACATGGGAAACATAGGAGACTTTGTAAAAAAAAATTGTAAAGTGATAAACCCCAAAATTAAAAATTAGCACCAACAAAAGTTCCAATGTGCAATCTTTCAACAGTATGGAAAGCTCTGGCAAGGTGCATGGCCACACAAGTGAGGCAGCTCCATGGTTCTCCATGTTTCAGAAAGAAGTGAGCAGCCACTGCACTGCTGTTTGGAGGAAAACAGTAAGGCCTTCAAGAGAAGCACCAGAGAATGGAGCACACTTTGGTTTAATCATTTGAGACAGAACAGTAGGCAACTGCAATTTTAAATTTTAAGTTATTCTTATAATATTCTACATAGTAAATGGTCTCAGGACTTAAGTCATGGAGTAATGGGTAATACCACTATGTGACTATCTAAGACTGGACCCACAGCTTTTTTAGAATGTACATTTTAAAAATAGATGTGGCATAAAACCTTATGATTTTTAAAAAATAAGTTATTTTCCAGGTGCTGGTGGCATACACCTTTAATCCCAGCACTGGGGAGGCAGAGGCAGGAGGATCTCTGTGAGTTCGAGGCCCGCCTGGTCTACAAGAGCTAGTTTCAGGACAGGCTCCAAAGCTACAGAGAAACCCTGTCTTGAAACACACAAAAAAAAAAAGAAAGAAAAGAAAAAAGTTATTCAGGTATCTATGTTTTCAAAAAATACAGTTGTTAGGCCAGGGGTGGGGCCTAATCGTAGAGAACTTTCCTAGCAAGTCAAAGACCCTGGGGTCAACCCTCTGATAATACCAAAATTCAGAGATGCTCAAATTTTTCATATAATAACATGTATTGTTTGCATTTAACCCACACACATCCTCTAGATACCTTAAGTCAACTCAAGATTACTTTAAGAAGCCGACGGCAATGCTGTGTTCATAGTTGTAAGCTATAGTGCAGACAATTATGACTGAGTTGGTACTTGCTCAGTACACATGCAATTCTTCCCCTGGTTTTCTTTTTCAATGCTGCATCACCACCTGCTAAACCTACAGATAAGGAATACCAACTCTAAGAACCACCCTTAAATACATGAGAAATGTTTGCTTCTCCTTGACTAAGAACACAGTGACATAGCCTTGTTATGGTGACCACCACATACATCTCCATCTTTACTCCTTGGCCCAGCACCATTATTAGTGGGGGGTTTTTAATTACCTCTATCATGCTCCAAACCATTCAAGGGTACTCACTGAGCCACATACCTAGCAACCATGACAGTAGGTAAGCAGACACATGTATGATGGTAACTGGTTACATATTGCCAACTATTACCCAGATTTCTTTTCAATGCAAGAGATAAGAATAAGCTAGCTACAGATAAAATGGAAAGATTAATAATGATAAAAGTATTCTTTGGTTGTGGAACAACAACTTTAAAGGGGATTTATTTTCTTAATTCAAACACCCAGTAGCCAAATATTCCATAGTTCTGTGCTACAAGATTAATAATGGTTTGTAATAACCAAAACGGATCTCAACAGCCACATAACCAAGGAAGCAACCAAAACACAGGGCCACTCACCAGACTGCCAAGGAACAAAATCTTAGCAGGTGGTCACCCTCTGCTCCAAATTCAGTCATGCTGCACATGACATTATCTCCACAATTGTATGGGGTTGTTTTGTGTAATGTAACCCCTGGTATCCCATTTTCAATATTAACACAAAACTGTCTTTAATGGCAGGCAAACCACAATAGGAAACATCAATGATAAAAATAAGTCCGCTCAGGGCTCAGTGAAAAGGGCCCCTCCCAAGTCCTAGAGGTAACTGCCAAGCCTTACCCACCCTCACCCTCACCTCAATATTTGTTCAGTGAAGCAGTACTGTACCTGGAACAAATCCCGAGGCCTAGTCAAACACCAGGTGGTATACCAGTGTAATTTTTTAAGTAACAGATGGCTCAAACTTTTCATGTTTATGACATGCAGCCAGGACTTACACAAGTGAAACTGTCTTCCAAGTTCTTTATACAAGTAGCACAATTACTCATGTGACTCGACTCTTCGCATCATAAAGACAGCAGCAGGTGGGACAGATGCTGGGCTCCTGGATTATTTATGACTTTGCATAACAGACAGAGAAACCATACACATGAACACAAATGGAGCAGAGTGCAGTTACATATTCGATGGTATTCCATTTCCTCCGCCATAAAGTTTGAAGGCCAAACTAAGTGAGTGCTTTGGTTTGAGTAAATAAAAGTAAAATGTTGCAAAGCTGAAATAAAGGCATTGAGGAGAAAAGTGTTCCAGTGCCCTTATATCTGAACAGTATTCTCACTAGAAGTTTGAGAATAGGAAATAAGGAAGAGATGGCTGGCCCAGAAGTCCTCAAATGACTTTCACTGCCTGCAGAGAATTAGTTGTTTTTATTAGTAGTTGTTAATCTCGCTGAGCTTAATTTATGAATTAAATTGTATCAAAGATTTGTTCATAATAGGAAAAAACACAGTATATACGGGTTCAGGACCATCCATGGTTTCAGGCATCAACTGAGGGGTTGACAGGATGCACTCCCCTCAAATAAGAACAACTGTACATCAAATTTGTCAAAAAAAAAAAAAGGAAGGGAAAGAAAGGCTGAAGAAATGTAAAAGAAGTTACCTAAATGACTTTTCTCTCTATTCCTCTCCTTCCCTCATGAGGTCCCCACTAAACAACTCTACAACCACAGTCTATCCACCTTTCCCCAAGGCTAGTAAAGGCCCCGGGCATCGCAGAATTGAGATAGCAGAACCTTGACAGGGAATACGTAGGCTTTACACAGTGCCCACCTGTGTCAGCCTGCTGTCCTCCAAGTGCAGGACCAGTGGGTAATTGGGATCATGCTCCCAGCACCACTTAAGCTTTCTTGTCGCTGACGATCCATCACAGGTACGTATGAACACCCATGATTGAGACCTGCTGCCCTTGCAGAGTTACGGACAGGCACAGATGTTTGGTAATGACAGTAATTGTTCCACCTGTGGCCCAACTCCTGGGTCCTTCACACAGCTCCTCTATCCACACAGAAAGCTTGGCCTAGTAATACAGGTAGAAACAGAAAGCTGAGCCCAAACAGATTCAAGACCTGCTGTACTAACAAAATACATAACCAAGAAAGAAAAAGGCTAGAAACTACACAAAACTCCTACTAAGCCAGGTGGTGGTGGTGCATGCTATCAATTCCAACACTTGGGAGGCAGAGGCAGGCAGATCTCTGTGAGTTCAAGGCCAGCCTGGTCTACAGAGCAAGTTCCAGGACAACCAGAACTATTACACAGAGAAACCCTGTCTCGGGGAGAAGAAAAAAATACAAGACTCCTCTAAAAATTATGGAATATATTCAAATACTCGATATATTTTTAATTTACCTAGCAACTGAATTACCATAGTTATTATCCATGGGTAAAACTTAAGTATTCTTCAGATGAACTTGTTTTTACATGGTATCACCCTGGTAAATTATTTTTCTAAATGTCTGCAATGTGTTTTATCCTTGCATGGATTATAATCCTCACTAATACTGCATGCCAAAAATCTACTGACTCCAAAAGGAGAAGCTGCATTACAGTCGGTGATGCTGCTCTTCACAAAACATGTATTTTGTGAAAAAACTTATCTGATTATCCTCTTATGCAAAACAAATTTACTCACTGATCCACATCCCTTACCATAAAGCTTGGGACAGAACTCTTGGACTGGGAGAGTTTTTCAGCTACTGGTATATTACATAGACCTTTCCATCAGGGGTTAACATCCCTAATCCATAAATCTAAAACCTAATGTTCTGAAATCTGAAGCTTTTGAATGTCGAGTTAGAACTATAAGTATTTCTAATTTCAGATCAGTGTGATTTCTAAATAGACCTATTCACAACCTGAATATGCTTTAGAACTGAAATTATGACCATACAAACATGTATTATGTGACAATAAACAAAATTAAAATGCTATAACATAGTCATTCAAACTGAGAAAAGAGCCAGTTTTTAAATATCTAAAAACAACTGCACCAGCCCTAAGTAAATTAGTTCACACTTGAGGCCAACTACCCAGCATGCCTTGTAATTATAAACACCATGATCATTGTTTTGCCAATTTCACAAGCTTGACCAATTTGTACAACACTTACAGGAAAACTTAACACTTGGAAGAAAGCTGACTTTTAAATTTACAACTATTAATTACCATCCTCCTTCCTTCCTCCCCTTTATGGAAGCACAGTGAAAAACTGTTGAAGGCTATGTACATTTTAATTGAACATGAATTGTTAGTTTCCTTTTACCCCTGCTTTCTGACCCATTTATTCCAAATCTCATATTCCTTGCTGCAAATTAACCAGATGACCGGACTATGATGGGCACCAGTGTTAACATAAATTTAACCATCAACATGGCCTTGGGGAACTGAACGATATCAACCAAACTTCCATGTTGAAAGACTAACTCATCAAGAGATTTGGAGAGCAAGATTTAATATGAGACACAATTAGAAAAGAATATTATTGCTGATGCCTGCCTTAGAGACGTGTGTCACAGATCCTTGTTTCTTGGTCCTACATGGTTGTTCCTGCCCACTAAACACAGGGTGGCCCCATGTGACAAACAAACTCATCTCCTCACACTTTCCTCTGGCCCCTCATCTGCAGCAACACTGGCCTGGGCTTACCAAGCATACTCCTGCATCTTCTATACTGCTATTTCCTTCTTAAATACTCTGGTCTGTGTTCAAATGCCAACTTACTAAAGAAGTCCTTCTGACTCCTACTACACAAGATATCGTTGCCCAGCTCTCTCAAGACCTTACTATCATATTCTTCATAGCACTAAGGAGCTGAATTAATACTTGGTTTTTCAGTGACAATGGAAGCTACATTTTAAAAAAAATTTAAATTGATGTGCATTCACCAATATATCTCCAGATCTTTATTAAAAAATAAAAAAGAACAGTTCTTGGAACTTGGCTCAGTAAATAATTATGTCTATGGATATACGGCCTACCAACCCATGTTCACTCATTTAACTCCTTTGTTTTATTTGGTGCTGAAGTCCTGGTGCCTAAAGCAGTACTTAATACTCGAGGCACCCAGTAATTATGTTGAGTGATGTCCACCAAATAGGTGTGGTGGCTTTTTGAGTGTCTGTTTGTTTATGATGATAAGGATTTGAGAAATGAAGCTCATGCTCTCCTGCTGAGCTACATCCAAACTCTCTGAACTGCTATTATTAAATGCTTTCAAAATTGAAAGAAGCAATAAAGATAATTTTATTAGTGTCTAAGAGTGCTTAAGTTTCATCATTAAATAAGAATTAACTATTTTCCTAATCACTAAAGCTTTTAACAGCTATAAAAATTGAAACTGCCATCATAATGGACCATATATGAACATTTGTACACTTAAAATACCCATGAATGTATATATAAAACTGAGGGTCAATCACATAATTGATAATAAAAATATAGCTTTGGGCTAGTGAGACAGCTTAGTGGGTAAAAGTGTCTGACACCAAGCCAGACAACCCAAGTTCAATCTCTAGGACCAACATGGTGGAAAGAAAAAAACATCTCTCACAAAGTGTCCTCTGACGAGGATGATGATGGAGAGAGAGAGAGAGAGAGAGAGAGAGAGAGAGAGAGAGAGAGAGAGAACAAAACTGGCTTGAAAAGATGTACGGGTTTGCTGAATGTCTCCCTAAATGCTCACATGTTAAAGGTGTTGTTCCAATGGCATTGCTATGGGGAGGGAATGGAATACCAGGACAGGGCTGTTCTAATTCGACAGTTGTATAAATTACTTTTCTGAAGCTGTGACAAACTCTATGGCAAAGGTAACCTCTAGACAAAAGAGTTTCGGGTTATAGTGCCAGAGGGATGCATCATAGTAGGGAGACATGGAGCAAGCAGCTGGAGATGGAAGCTGTAAGATCACACCTTCACCACAAATGCAAAGCAAAGAGAAGCTGGATGTATGGCAAGGCTTTAAGCCAGTGGTTCTTAGCCTATGGGGTCATGACCCCTTTAGGAGTTGAACCCTTTGGGACACTTTCACAGGGTCACCTAAGACCGGCTAAAAACAAATACATTTGCATTATGACTGATGACAGTATAAAAAGTACAGTTATGAGGTGCCAACAGAAACAATTTTATGATTGGGGCTCACCACAACATGAAGAACTGCATTATAGGGTTACAGCATTAGGAAGATTGAGAACCACTGCTCTAAACATTCTAAGTATGCCCCCAGTGACATACTTCCTCCAGCAAGACTGCACCTCCCTAAAACCTCTCCAAAGAGCACCACCAACTGGAGATAAAATGTTCAAGTACAGGAGTCTATAAGGAACTAGGGGTGGTGTCTTCAGCAGGGCTTATGAGATGTTACTCTTCAATGTTCCACTTCTTGGCCAAGTTTGCTCAGCTAGGACTTCCCTCTCATTATCACCCAGCATCCTCCTGAGAGCCCCAAGAGCTATGTTCAGTTGACCACAACTGAGACTCTCCAAAACCATGATTCAGAATAAACTTCTCTATAATTTAATTCATAGATTTTGTTATATTATTGGGAAGCTAACTAACACAGAGCCTGCTGCAGTTAGAGAGAAAACAGTCTGACTTCATTTGAACGGGGTAGTTCTTGTAAGACACACTGAAATCAAGACAGCGCAGAGGGGACTGGCTTGGCTGCTCTGCAGAGTGGCTCACAGAATTATGAAGCACTCCTTCTCTTTGCACGTGTTGAAATATCACACTGCAGCATACTGATCTGAACAGTTACATGCTAATTTAAAACAGTTAAAAGTTCTACTTCATTAATCTGAATATCACTTAAAACAAATTAAATTATTTTAAATAAATCAGGTACTCTATAAATTGTTTTCAAAATTAAACTGCCATAAGTATTTTGAAAATGAATCAGGGGCAGAAGTGATAGCTCGAGCCATGCTTAAGAGCATTGGCTGCTTTTCCAGCAGACGAGGGTTCTATCCCCAGAACCCAGCTGGCAGCTCACATTGTCTGAAATTCCAGTCCCAGGAGATCCAATACCCTCCTCACATCACCAGGCATATATGTCATACATAGATGACATGCAAGCAAACACCAACACACATAAAATGGAAAAACAAAATAATTTTTAAAAAAGAAAATTAATTATATAACTAAGTCCTTTTGTTTTCAACAAAATTATCATTGAGAGCAGAGAAGAGCTGGTTGGAGTTAATGCTGTTGTGTTCATTTTTGGAAAGAATCTTCTATAGGCAAGATATCAGACTTTTTTTTCCCAGTCAACTGCCAAATAACTGTTTCAGAGTTTGAGGGACATATGGTCTACGTCACAACTAAACTCCTGACTCTATCATAACAGTGGGAAAGCACGCTGGCTAATAAACTCAAGTCTGTTCCAATAAAACTTTATTAATAAAAATAAGTAACCAGCTAGGTTTGTCCTGAAGGCTAGAGTTGGATGCTCTTTAGCCTACCTCATTTCATCCAGGAACGTTATCTGAGCCCACAACATCCTGCTTATGAACAGGCTATATGCCAGAAGTCAACATATGGCGATGATTTTCCTTAACTTTCATTACTTTTGCAATACAAACTACAACAGAAACAGTTCAACTGGGGGATTTCAGACAACTGGAGCAAAATCCTCCCTTGCCTATGCTCTGTCCCTCATGTAGAAACAGAGAGAAATCACTTAAGCTGAAGAGCACCTGGGTCATAAAAGTCAAACAGTATAGGTGTAGAGACACAAAGGGAGAATGGCACACTCTACTTCTTCCAGGAACACCTTCAACCTGAATCATCTCTCCACTACCTGAAGACCACTGCTGCATATTAAATCACCTGCCATGACACTACGCCATGATCTGCCAGCCTCTAGAGTGCCCGGGGCTTTGAGAGAGGCCACATGCCTTTTCCTCATCGTCTCTTTTCCTTTAATAAAGTCAAGCTCCTCTAAAAATAGGGAGAAAACAGGCAAATAAAGGACACCAATGTGTGAGGCATAAAACTGAAAGCAGTCACAAGATCCCCATCCATGAAACTTGCATTTTCTGTATTAAGTAAGGATGGCCAGGCACAACCTGATGATCTCAGGGCTATGATTTTAACCATAACAGGGAGAGCATAAGTGTCAGGAAATGGGGAGAATGGACCAGAACGTGGAGGGCTTGGCAAGGAACGCAGCAGCCGGGCAATGTTACTGACGCTTGTCCATCCTCGCACGCACACGTCCTGCAGCAGAGCCATCCCATTAGTTCAGCATGGCCAGGAAAGTGACAGTAGTGCCGGTGTGGCAGAGACTGAGAAGGATGGGGCACACCAGTATATAAAGGGGGCAGGTGCAGTCTTCATCACTCCAGCCTGCTGCGGGACTGGGTCTGTAGGATTTTCCTAGAAATCCAGAAATACAGACTTTTTTTTTAATATAAAACTACCAATTAGTGGAAACACTTCACCAGTCGGTGACAATTCAGCCCACAGCCACCTCCCCAGCCCAGTCTTCAGCTTTTGTCCATACTCTCAACAGGCTGTGGTCCTTCTTAACTCTGTTCTCTGAGAAACAACATCAGAAAGAAGTTAGGCCTTCCCAAGGAACTGCATAATCACAGCTGCCCTCTGTTCTCAACAGTCACATGTATCCCTAAGTTCAAGACTTGACATCTTAGAACTAATTAATATTAAAAGTTTTAGAAAAATAAAAATAAAAAGCCCAAGCCACCTTGGTGATAACTGAATACATTCACTGTTGAGTGGTTTACTTCAGCCAAAATGTAAATCAGGGTTGAAACACACCCTACGAGTCCCAGCTGGCCCTGCAGCCATCCCAGAGGTAGCACAGTGGGCAAGTCTCTTTCCCAATAATCAAGGTTCCCCGCTGTTCAGCTGCCTCTTCCCTGCAGCCGAAGATGAGCTGCACACTATAAAACAAATCTGAGCTTGCCATGAATTCAGGCTCCTTCACTCAGGTCAGATCTGCCACAGGTCAGGCCTGCCAGCTGCTCTACAATGTCGGCCCGCTTTCTGCCCAGACCTGTAATTATTTACAGTTCTGCACCTGTTACAGTCCTCACACAATGACTCTCCTTGTTTCCTGGGCTGTACAGTTAGACACAGCCCTTCCAAAGCCGAGAGCTTGAGGCACATTAGAGAGGAGCTGCTACTGTCCAGCTCTAGCCACTTTTCAAGAGAAAAAGAGACAGTGGTGAGACAAGAAAGTTAAAGGTTCTCGTGGTTAGCAAACCAAATACTCGGCACCCATTTCAATCTTGGTGAGCACAGAAATTATCTATGAAATGCTAAAATGAAGAAAACACTTCATCTGGATACCAGACCTCCAATATCAGAACTTAGAACTGAGAGGAGCAAATACAATTTCAACAGTGGCCTTTGAAACATGCTCCCAAAACTCCTCAGGCGTTGTCAATCAAACCATCTCCTTAAAAGACTGGTTAGTCACTAGTGCTGCCACTGAACCAAGGCAGGGTGGAGTGACCAACTGTTAAATAATTCAGAGGGTGGGTAGAATTGAAGTACACTCAAAAGAAGCACAGACTAACACTGTTGAGTGAGCTCTCATTAAAAGTGAAATGGGTCTTCTGACTGTGGCTAATTTGGGGACACACAATCGGAAGCTTCGGCTTGCTTAACTTCTGTTCTCCTAAGTTATGCAACGCTCTCCAGAAGGTGCATATTTCTTTAAGAAACAAGCAGTCCTGGGTAAACAGGGTGCATCTGGTGAACACATGTCCATGAGCAGGTAAACACATGATTTCAGTAATGACTTCCAACACCATCTGTCAGGCAGGTAGTACAAAAGCTACTCGACAGGAAAGGCAGTTTGAAGTCATTTTTAAGCACATAGGCTTGTATCTGTAATAAAAGTCAAGATCAAACTACAAGCATGGAAACTTGTCTCCCTTTGCCCTTAATTTACCTGCAGCAGAGGCAGGCAAGTTCATTCCTGTTAATATGGAAGACAAGAAAGCCACACAGCTTACAAATACAGAAACTGATAATTACCCCCAAAAGAAAACTTATGATTAAAAACAGCAGTAATTTATTCATCACTAATCAATAACTAGCAAGAACAGTCTCTGTAATAAATTAAACAGTATCACCTGTCTACAAAAATCACCTTACCATTAATTAAGGAATAAACCACAGTGGTGACTACTGCTTTGAAATAATACTCAATATCATTAACTCAACTTGAAAAACATAAACCCTACTGTAAAAGAACACAGGGCAAGAAAAAAAAGAAAAAAATACAAGAAGGAAGGGAAAGTTCAACCAATAATTATTCTGACTTTGAAGTAAGTTGGTTGGTGGAGCGACTGTGGAAGTTATCGGTGCATTTCACCTTGATGTATGTCTGTAAACCTGTGACCCTTCTGTCAGTCTGACTTGCATCATTTGAACACCCAAGGTGAGCAGCAACACAGTTGCCTTGGATGGCACTGGGGAAATGATGGGGTTAGTAAAGAGGTTGCTATACAAACATGACTCCCAGAGTTCAGATCCCCAGAACCCATTTAAAGCTGGGCCTGGTGGTGCTTGTCTATAGTTCCGGGACTGGGGAGGCAGAGATGTGGATCTCTGTGGCTTTCTGGCCAGTCAGCATAGACTACTTGTGAGTTCCAGACTAAAGAAAGACTTTATCTCAAAGTCTTCATCTTCAGCAAGATGGGGGCTGGAAAGATGGCTCAGCAGTTGAGAACTGATCTTCCAGAGGACTTGTGTTCCATTCCCAGCACCCACAGGGGCCAAAAGCTAAGGAACAACCCCAGAGGCTGGCCTCTGGCGTCCATCTGCACCCACACACAGAGCACCCACATGAGCATACAAATGCATGCTTATGCACAGACACACAGGAAAACTAAGCTTTGTAACCTAGCCATAAAAAAGCCAAAGAAGGTGTCTTTGCTGTAAATCTAGCTTCTAATTTGTGGGGAGTTTTGTCTGTTGATTTGATTGACACTTTGTGGAACCTGTGTTTGAACTCAGGGCCTGATGTATCTGAACCTGGGTTTACTCTGGCACTGAGCTAAACCCCACTCCCCAATCTGTGTTTGTTAAAGGGCAGATTCCACTTCATTCACTCAACATTTCAGGTTGTTTTCAGCTTCCCATAACACTTGAGAAAATATATCGGCCCTTTCCACAGTCTCTGGTGCCTTGTAGCCCGGGAAAAGCTGGAGTCCCATAAAATGTGCCAATTTAGGAAATAAATTTTTCCTTTCTTTCTTTTTATTTATTTGTTTGTTTGTTTGTTTAATTTTGGAGAGGGTCCTGATTAAAAGCAGCAAGGTCTGGTGTTTCTTGGAACTCTCCATGATTTCCTTCCTACCTTGCTCACAGGCATCCATGGTGGAATATCTTTAAGGCTACAGCTAAGGAAAGAATGGCAGACTAACTGGTGATTTAAGCCATGAATTCAAGAAAGGTAGTTGTGGTTTTTACAAATCTACTTTAAACATCAGAGAATGTGTCTATGAGGAACCTGGAACAGGCAAATTCAAAGAAAGAGAAAGCAGGCTGAGGGTTACCAGAGATGGGGAGAAGAGTGAGGATTGCTGAAAGGGTTTCAGTTGGGATTAATGAAACCAGTTCTGATAGCTGTCAGTACCAGCTCTTAGCTGAGTACCAGTGTGGAGCACAGATGTTCCTTGACCCGGGATACCTCTGATAGATGTCAGTTCTAGCTCTTAGCTGAGTACCAGTACGGAGCACAGATGCTCCTTAACCCGGGATACCTCAGATAGATGTCAGTACCAGCTCTTAGTTGGGGACCAGTACAGAGCACAGACGTTCCTTGACCCGGGATACCTCTGATATATGTTCCAGCTCTTAGCTGAGTACCAGAACAGAGCATAGATGCTCCTTGACCTGGAATATGATTACAAACTACTAACCTATCCTGAACAAGTCAGAATGCTTTATGTAGTCTACTTCATGACATAGCAACACAGTACACACAGGGAGCAGAGTAAACGGAGTTTCTGCTCAGACTGTGAGGTTGACAGAAATCTACAGCCACTGCCTCTGGCCAGCATCCTAACAAGAGTGTTACTGTAAATCGCAATCATAGAAAAGAGTGAAAACCACTGAGTTCAAATTCAGTTTCAAGGAGCTGTGTGCATATTAGTTTTGAGCCATGACAAAGTTGAAAATTCTTAAACTGGAAACTAATATTTACTAGGCGAGAGAAATAAGAAAACAAATTAATGAAAGTAGCAGGCACAGACATCAAGAAGTCAGGTGACATAACTGAACTTGTAAATATGAAAACTGAAGCTCCAGGGTGACACGCAAATATCCCCCCCCCCCCGCAATTCAGCATCTGGTCTCAGCTAGAAGAGAAAGGTGTGGTGTTGATGAACACCTGAATGGACCTCTATTCAGAGCAGTTCTAAAGAATGGCTTTGAGTGCAAGCCCTTCACCCAAACAAAGAAAGTGAAGATGTGTGTGGGAGAGAGCCTTCATAGATGATAACAGGCCAATGGCTGGTGGGCCAAATGACCTCGGTACTCTTTATGGGATATTTTTATTGATGTCAAATTTTGCTTAGAAGCATAAGAAAATCTAGTTCTAAGGGCAACAATCTGATTTCTTCCCAGTCTTGAAAAAGAAAAAAGTTATCTACATCTACATATTTCATAATTATTACCTAGGGAAAAGTAGTGCTGCATGACAGAGAATCTGAAAAGATCTGCTCATCTGATTCCAAAGGGCAAGTCATAACATCTTCCATCCTAGACTTCATGAGCTTTAGTACACTAGGGAATAACATATCTCATGGATTGTGGCCTCTTTGTTGGGACGTCTGTTGTCATAAAGGCCAATTAGTAAAGACAGAGAAAGCATGCAATGCTGTAGAAGGACCTCTGCAAATTTCAAAGCATGGCACCTGAAACACAGGGAAGAGTAGCATTTTCGGTATGTATGATCTTTACAGTCAACTTGTGGAACTTGAATCACCTAAGAGTGTGATTGCAGAAACAATGAACTGACAGGGAATGACCTCCATGCAACACAATGTAAACAGTACCTTACAATGGACTCACCAGAGAGAAAGAGGTACTGGAAAAAGGCTGTGATTGTGCACCTGC
>LOEQ01002013.1:140368-151946 GCA_001685075.1 Bramus lutescens | reverse complement strand
CTGCTGAGTTCTGCAGGCTGCAACTATTACTGCTGCCACTGTGACTACTATCATTCTCCTGTTTCTTCATCTTCTTTCCTATGTGGACTCAAAAACCAGTGACTCCACAGGGGTCTTCCAAACTTTCAGCTCCACATTTGGACTGTAGAGACACCACCTTCCTAAACCAAGCAGCAGCCATATGGTTCTCTGAACTATACAATCCCTGTGTGGAAGCCAAACTAATACCCACCCACCCCCATTCTGTTCTTCTAGAGAACCCTGCCCACTACATTTTTCCTACTGGAGAAATAATGGGCATGGCTCCAGGTCCCAAGCGAAAATCTGAGACTTCAATGAAAGCAGAAGGTGGGTTCTTGGTGAGACAGGGTCTTGGAACAGTGACCTGTTAACTCATGCAAAATCTTTTCTGAGTCAAGCAACCTCATGTGATACTTCACATGTCCAGGCACTAAGAGAAGCTCTTAGTATTAGAATCCCATCACCTTCAAGAAATGGGCTGCACATGCCAAGAGCAGGAAAGGGCTCCGTAGTACTAGCCTTCAGAAAGCAAAGGAAGACGGGTTGGGTGTTGTCAGGCAGGGTTCACACTAACATGAAGTATATGAACTGAAAATAAATAAACACAGAACATTTGTCCCTGAGAGAAACTAACTCATAAAGAAAGAAAATTCTGTCATTTATTATGATTTGAGATTTGTTTTTGTTTGCAGAGGAAAATGTGGCTCTTTATCATGTAAAGACACACACACACACACACACACACAAACATACACACACACACAGACCAAACAGCACCATACTCAGAGACTGACACCTCCTGAGTCCTGGGATTAAAGGCATGCAGCACCATGATCTGTGCTTTTTAAAACATAGTTACAGAAGGATTTCAGGGTTCAAGAATTAAGTAACAAGAATTTTTACGTCATATTAAATTCTTTTATTTTAAATAAATCATCTGGAAAATAAAAATTACCTTCACTGCCACCCACAATTTACTACTTTATAGTTAACAATAATTTCTCTCTCTAACCCAACTTTCTATTAATTCTTTGTGGACCCCACATCATGCATCAATCTCACTCATTTCTTCACCCCCTCGCCCCCACCCTCTGCCCTTACAACTCCCCCCTAAGATAAAACAAAATAAAGTTTAAAAGAAAAGAAAAATCTCCTCATGGAAGCTGTGGTGTGACACAGTGAGTCACACAGTACACCCTATAGTCTATACATCTTTACTTAAAAGTGTTCATTGCAATGAGTCACTGGTCTGGTTCGAGGTCTCTGGTTCCTGCTACACAAAGCCCTCACTGGGGTTCCTCTCCTATTTCACCTGGTAAACTATCAGGGTTAGGAAATGGGTTAGGAAACCTGACTAGTGGTATTTGTAACAAGAAAGGGAAGCAAATGTATTCACATTTAAAATATATAAAATGAAGTCAGTGTTGATGAAGAAAGGTGGACATTAAAGGACTCCTCTCTGGAAAGTAGATCCGTGGAGAGCACTGGCCAGCCACCCTAACCTAACTGACATATCCAGGGCAAAGTGAGATGCTGACACAGAAACCAAGGTAGATGACCACTGAAGAGCAGCACCCAAGGCTGATCTTCACTAAGTACACATGCATACATATACAAGTTGCACCTGCACATATACATGTAGATACATTTAAAAATGCAAACATACATACACAATTAAGTTAAATTTAAACCAGTTTTGATGTTGTACATCTGTAATACCAGAACTCTAGGAGATGAAAGCAGGAGAATCAAGAGTTCAAGGACACCCTGGATATACTGTGAGTTTTAAGTCAGCCTGGACAACATGAAACCTTATCTCAAAAAAGAAAGAGAAAAAAGAAAAAGAAAAAGAAAAAGAATGTGGAGAAGGGAAAGAAAAAGGGAGACAGAAAGGGAAAAGGGGAGAAGGGGAGGGGTGNGGAGGGAAGGGAAAGAAGGGGGATTTTGATTTCTAGGAAGTAACTGAGTCTCTCTGAGGCAGAAGGAGATGCATCAGAATCCACTATCAAAAGATTACAATTGGGGCTGGAATAAATGGCTCAGCAGGTAAGAACATCAGCTGTTCTTCTAGAGGACCGGACTTTGATTCCCAGCCTCCACACCAAGCAGCTCTCAGTCACCTGGGACTCCAACTCCTAGGGAACCAATACCTGCGCTCAGACATGCACAGGACAAACACAAGCACGTGACGAGGTCGTTAGTTAAAGCATCACAGGCAACGCCCGGGAGAGAGCAGCGGAGCAGAGCTAAGGTGCTAACACAGCGCAGAGTAGGTACATCTATGCAGAACTGAACACTCCATCCCTGTGGTGCAGAGCTCCAAATGTTCTGAAAGCTGGCTGGAAGCAGTTATCAATGTTCAGATTGACATGGAAGCCAAACCACAACCGGAGGATGCTTTCACACTAACTGTTTCAAGAACTGTGGTCCATTTGTCTCCATTTTTAAAACCTAGCAATAAAGAAAGAGGAGAAACAGGAAAGAGTCTTAAGCTTCATGGCCTACAGAACACACTGTCAATAAAGCCTGCTTTACTTGGACGACAAAAGGGGGAACAGGCAGATGCTAACCCCAGGAATGTGTAAACACCTCAGTAGAAGCATCGATATGACCAATCCCTACGACACAGCTCTAGAACATATTTTAAATGGCACAGTGAGAAAACAGTGTTACAAATTTAAAATCTACTGTGCATGCTCACCATTTATAAATATTCATTTGTACATGTTTATATTACTGTGTGGTATTGGATAGAACACATGTAAAGAAACCAAAAAAACAAAATTTTTTAATATTTTCTTCTTTTGGGTTTTTTTTTTAAATATTTTTGATTTTTTACAGACAGACAGCTCTGACTACCCTGGAACTCCCTTAGCAACCAGGCTGGCCTCAAACTCACAGAGCTCCACCTGTCTCTGTCTTCCACAAACTGGGATTAAAGGTGTGTGCTCCCACTGCCTGGCACTATTTTCTTAACTGTCCCATGCATTACCTTACCTGACCTAAGGACATAGGTGCCCACTCAGAAGGCATTTATAAGAAAGACTGTAAGAGCTGATTTTTGTCATCAACTTCAACACATCTGGAAACAACTAAAACCCAAGGAGCTGTGAGGGATTTTCTTCATTAGACCATCTGAGGTGGAAAGACCCTAAATCTGGACCAAACTCTCTGGACGCACAAAATGACATGGAAGAAGGAAGCAGGACAGAAATCTGTCAACAATTCAGTTTCCGGGACTCCAACACACCAGCCTGGACTGCTAAGAAATCCAATCTCCGGGATTCCAACACACCACCCTGGACTGCTGAGACAGCCAGTCTCTGGGACTGAACAACTACTGGATTCTTGGCATTTCAGTTGAGAGATAGCCATTGTTGGAATACCCAGAACACAAAACAAATATAGATAGATAAAAGATAGATGGACGAATGGAGGGATGGATGGACAGACAGACAGATAGAGGTTAGATAGAGATGTATTCATTCTATCAGTTCTGTTCATTCAGAGAACCCTGACAACACACACAAACTGAAAACTAGAGATAGACACACAACGAGAGACCTTTCAGTCTGGCATGGAGGCTACTCTGCCTACTGAAAACCTCCAGCTCAGAGAGCTGCATTCTGCACCCCCATACCTATCACTACCCTCTTCCTCAGAATACACAGGCAAGAGAGAGGAGAAAAACTCAAAAGGCAAGTCCCAGGTTAAGAGTGCTAACAAACGAAATCATCTACTATTATAACTACAAACTAAATTCACTATCTCTGTTCATGCTGCAAGCCACTGACAGTCCACCTAGCCAGGTACTCAGACGCTCCCAGCCGCAGCCCACTGCTCAGAATAAGCACTACTATCAATCACTCTCTCCAGCATCATCAGGCAGGAGGCAGGTCCCCTCACCCCATGCCATCTGCACATGCACCTGCTCTAAAAGGCAGCGACTGCTCAGTCTGCTGCCTCAGAGATGCCCAGGTCCAAAAAGCCCCACTGTGAACTCATATTTTCTGCAGGAACTCACCCAAAGACCTAGAAAGAAAAGATAACAAATGCCAAAGACAAGACACAAGAGAAAAATGGCAGTTTACCGATGTGAGCCCTATCACCTCCTGGTGGAGGGGTCAGACAACACCATAGTGTAGAAGAACTTCAAAGCCACTAAAGTCTATTAATGCAGCTGTTTATTTATGTCTAAAAATCCACTTAAGTATTACTGCAGGCAATATGCAGTTCATTTTAAACTATATTCATCATTACATTTGAGTAAAATGTAATGATAGCGTACGATATCAGAATCTTTGTTATTCTTACAGTGATGAAAGTCGTTAAACAGAGAGTGGTGGGAACATAGGGTTCACTTAGTGAACCCACATTATATCTTCATGACTTTTCTCAAGGTCAGAATGTTAAAGTGGTGATCGTTTTCATGTACATGGTAAAGTAGTTACCACTGTAAGAATTCTCCACGGCTAATTCTCAAGATCCAAGACGCTCGTATGCACACACCTGAGAGGCATGAACTCCATAGCAAAGTCAAAATAATGGTAAATAATCCCAACAACTGTAGAAACATTCGATTCTATTTAGAGGAGGGGAAGGCACAGAGGAGAAAAAGGAGGAAGGGGTAAAAGAATGAGCACTCATTCCAATAAATGTCCAATTGACAAAATTGAACCAGATAAAACTAAAAGCATAGGAGGGAGGGTAGAAGGAAGAGAATGAAGAAAGGGAAGAGGGAGGGAGGGACAGAGAGACAGAAAGAGGCAGGGAGAAAGGGAGGCTCTCCTTCATTGCCAGGCAACACTATTGTGTATCTTTTCTCAAGATTGAATGGCTACACTTAGAGAAGGGAGAGGGGAGGCAGTACTTTTTTTGTTTGTTTGTTTGCTGTTTTTGTTTTCAAGACAGGGTTGCCCTGTGTAGCCTGGCTGTCTTGGAACTCACTCTGTAGACCAGGCTGGCCTCAAACTCAGAGATCCTCCTGCCTCTGCCTCCCAAGTGCTGAAATTAAAGGCATACACCACTACTTCCAATATGAGGGGAGTTAGTTTATAAACTGCTACAATTTAATCCAAAAGTTCACCTTTCAACAATCCATAAAAAAAAATTTTAATTCCTGTGGTAACAATAAATGAAGAAAAAGACTTACATCAAAGATGTTCATATATTTAACTGTTATGTTTGCAGTTGTAAATAAAAAACTGGATAAAATCTAAGTACTCAAAAAATTTTAAATATGTATAAAACTTTCATATATGTGAGTATTTTATGTATGTATATATATATATGAAGAGAGCATAGAAATGACTAGATGAGCATTTATAATATGTTAACCACAGAAATCAGCACATAAGATAATATGAGTGACTTTTAAATCATATCTTTCTATACTGGTACTTTTTATAACTAAGAAGAAAAATAGTTCTTAAAGTCCATGGATCAACCATCACTGCAATTTCTGAAAATTATCCTCATAAAACAAAAGCTTTATTCAATAGAGAGTTTCTTCTCATATGATTCTTAATGATTCTGAAATTTTCATTGAAAATCTGTACACTACCAGCAATGATATTCACAAACTACCAGCAATGGTAACCACAGTGCCATTGACCCAACATGCAGGATTACACAGAACACATGAACTAGATATAGATAGATCACAGCTTTTCTTCAGCAATTTTATTACACCTAAAATTTAAGAACTCTCTATTTAGGGATAAGAACTTAAGAAGTTTCGAAACTGGCCTTTCATCTTACCACCAAGTAAAACATCTAAACAAATAAAGTGATCAATAATTCCTCACAAATACATGAGAGAAATAATACCATAGGGCACACTACTGCCCTAATACTGAGCAGAAGAGGAGTAGAACTTGCCAAAGCAAAAATCACAGAAACCAGTGCTGAGTAGAGACCCTAACTCTAATTGTTGGCTTTCTGGAGCTGTTGTATAGACAGTTCAGGAGTTAAAATACCATGGCACAAGGAGGACCCTAAGAGAGAGATGCATGGTTACCAATGAGAAGAAGAAATAGACAAGATCTCCTGAAGAAATTGGGAGAGAGGGTGAAGGGAAGGGGGAGGAGAACATGAGGGAATGAGATGGTTGAGTTGGGGGAGGGACACAGAGGGAGAACAAGGAAAGAGATATCTTGATAGAGGGAGTCATTATGGGATTAGGAAGAAACCTGGTGCAAGGGAAATTCCCAGGAATCAACAAGGATGTTCCCAGCAAAGACTCAAGCAATAGCAGAGGGGGTACCTAAACTGGCCTTCCCCTGCAATCAGATTAATGACCACCCTCGTTGTCATCATAGAACCTTCACCTAGTACCTGATGGAAGCAGATGCAGAGGTCCACAGTCAAGCGCTGGGCCAAGCTCGGGGAGTCCAGTTGAAGAGAGGGGGGAGGTATTATAAGAGCAAGGAGGGGTCAAGACAGAGACAGCTGACCTGAGATAGTGGGAGCTCAGTGACCCTGGACTTAGAAGCTGCGGAACCTGCATTGGACCAAACTAGGCACTCTGAATGTGGGTGACAGTTCTGTGGCTTGGACAGTTCTGTTCCTTGGGACCAGAATTTAATCCCTAGAGCATGAACTGGCTTTTCGGAGTCCATTCCCAATGGAGGGATACCCTGCTCAGCCTCAATAAAGGGAGGAGGATCTTGGTCCTGCCTCAACTTATTATGCCAGACTTTGTTGACTCCCTATGGGAAGGAAGCCTTACCCTTTCTGAGTGGATGGGGGTTGAGGGGAGGAGGTAGGAGAGGAGCGAGAGGGAACTGTGGTTGGTATGTAAAATGAAAAGAAAGACTTTTAAATAAATAATAATAAATTCCATGGCACACAATGACTCCAGCAAGTGTTAGTTTTAATTCCAGGATCTCAACAGTTTTCACTCTGGATACAGAAGACACCCCCACCTGTGGTGGTTTGACTGCAAATGGTCCCCACAGGCCCATTGGAGGTGTGACCTTGTTGATGTAGGTGTGTCCTTATTGGAAGAAGTGTGTCATTGAGGTGGGCTTTGAGACTTCAGATGCTCAATCAGGTCCAATGTCTTACTCTCTTCCTGCTGCCTGGCAATCCAGATGTAGAACTCTCTGTTACCTCTCCAACACCTGTCTGCCTGCTTGAAGCCATGCTTCCAGCCATGATGATGAGAGACTAAACCTCTGGACTATAAGCCATCCCCAATTAAATGCCTTCCTTTATAAGAGTTGCCATAGTCTTGGTGTCTCTTCACAGCAGTAGAAACCCTAGCTAACACACCCACTTCTGGTGGGACCAAAGTAAAAGAAGTCACTTAGAAATGAAGAACCACAAACTTAGTTCTTCTAGACAAGAAATGCACTAAAGAGACCAAGACTACCTAGGGAGAAGGGACAAGAAAATGCTTGGAGAGGTCACAGTATGAAGGCACAAACTACCATGACAGAGAGACCTATTTACAGAACTACAGAGTACTACATTACTAAAAGCTGGTCTGCAGGCGGTTATTTTACCCCAATAGATCATGCCTACATATCAAGAAAACATCACAAAGTATGTATGATTAAAAGCAAAAGACACAATCTGAAAAGAAAGTAAACATTAAAAATAGACCTAGATAAGTCAGGCATCTTAAGATGATCAGACCAGAAATTTAAACAATGCTTACTATGCTAATGGCTCTAATGGAGAACACAGACTACGCATAAGAACAAAAAGGAAATGCTACGCAGTAAGCTATGGTGACAGAGACATGCCTCTCCTGGGTACAGTAGCAGTCTGGACACAGATACTTAAAGACATTCTGAGCTAAAGGGCACCCCAACAAAAATAAATGAATGAATGAATGAATGAATGAATGAATGAATGAATGAATGAATGAATGAATGAATGGAAAAAGATGACTAGGAAGCAAAATCATTGGAATATGAAAAGTTATACAGCAACAGCAACAAAGATACTGTGAGTAATGAGAATCCTAGAGGAGATGTGACAACAAATACTCAGAAGAAACACACCAAAGGCTGAACACTAAGAAATTCTAAGCATTGTCATACACCAACCAAAGAATAAAAGAACATTTTGCTGCTCAAATAACACCGAGCAGTAAAATTGCAAAGGAGTTGTCCAAATGATAGAAAGGCAAGGCAAAATATGTCACAGAAAGACCACACGAGGGGAGAAATTCTATGCAGGGGAACAAAGACAAGAATTACATCTGACTTCGCTGCAGAGGCTGCAGAAGCAAGAAAAACGTAAGTGAAGAATTTCGTCACGGCATAAGCTCTAAACTCAGGGGACTCACTCTTCAGAAGTGAAATGCAAGATTATTCTCCAGGAAAAACTGAGCCTTTCACTGACATTAGCACTCCTTCCTGAGAAATGTTAGATGTTCTCCACAAAAAAGAAAAATGACAAAGGTCAGAGATGCAGACCTACACAGAAAAGAACATTAACAAAGAAATAGTAAAGGAAAAACGTAAAATTTTTAATTTTCTTATACTTAATTGAGCTAAGGGACAAGTTTAAAATTATTTTTAAAAATGAAAAGTACAATAAAAAAACTAAATAAAGAAAAGCAATACTCCACTAGAGTGTTTATGGGTACATGTAATCATTAATTAGGATATACAAACACAAGAGAGGGAATACAAAAGTGTACTCAGTACATGACAGAGTCAGATATACCACAAAGCCATGAGACAGATGGAGATAATACTTGATGGCACATTAGCATGAAATATATGCAACATTAGGTATTTATGGGGAGGGGCAGTGCCTGCAGAGGCCAGAGGAGGGTATCAGATCCCGTAGAGCTGGAGCTACAGGCAACTGTGAGCCACCCAGATGTAGGTGCTAGAAACTGAAAGCAGGTCCTCTTTGAGAGGAGCAAGTACTCTTAAGCACATGGCTCCAGCACTATAAAATCATTATATGAAGTTAAAATATAGCAAAAGTTGTTCATAGAAACACATACAGACCATGCACCACACCACTTACAGCTAAGAAAACTATCTAAAACCTGCCATGGTGCTAATAAACCACAGTTAAGTTGTAGTTACACCTCATAAACACTTGTGACACTGTGAGAAATGAGTCCTCTCGGTATGAGGAGCATTTTTTTCCAATAAATTGCATGATATATTTTATTATGTGATCTCTCATGACTTTTGTTTTTACCATTATATATACTATGATCATATGCATATGTGTATGTGTGTGTGTGAGAGAGAGAGAGATAATACTTAGTACATGTTAAACAGATTCACCATTAAGGCTTCTTGGTCACTATTAATAGTTGAGTTTTGGGGAAGTCAAAAGTTACATGTGAAAAATCAACGTTTTTGAGAAAGCCCAGTCTGGCCTCAAATGTGCTATGCACACACAGGTGACCCTGAAGTTCTGACCCTCCTGTCTCCACCTCTAGTGAATCACCACTCCACTTATGCAGTGCTGGCACTCAAACCCAGGACTTCAGACATGCTAGACTCTACCATATCTGCTCCATCCCCAGCCTCACATATACTCTCCAGCTGCTGGGTGGGCAGAAGGGTGCCTGCACCTCTGCATTATTCTTCGTTCCTTTTTAAAAACATTTATTTATTTGTTTGTTTGTTTGCTATGTATATGGTGTTCTGCCTGCATGTTTTGCCTGCACCCCAAAAGAGGACACCAGATCTCACTATAGAAGGTTGTGAGCCACTGTGTGGTTGCTGGGAATTGAACTAAGGACCTCAGGAAGAGTAGGTAGTGTTCTTAACCTCTGAGCCATCTCTCCAGTCTACCGCTACGTTTTTCAAGGTCCAGCTAATCTATGTACAGATCTAACAAAATATGTACAAAAATATATGTAAAGAAAAAAAAACCAAAGCTAATGAATAAAATCAAAGAAGAAGTTTACAAATTCAGGGCTCTATATTTATGGATAGGAAGACTTAATATTATCAAATGTCAGTTTTTATGATTGTGTAGTTAATGCAATGGCACTCAAAATCCCAGCATGTTGTTTTGTAGATTATCAACAAAGGGATTCTAAATAGAGAGAGAGAAAATACCTACAATATCAACACAATAATGAAGGAGGTTCAAGTCACAGGAGTGCCACTGACACTGTTCAAGTTAGAGACTTACCATACAGTTGGCAAGACAGCTCAGTGTGCACAAGCACTTGCCACATAAGCTGGATGACCTGAGTTTCATCCCAAGAACCCACAGTAGAAAAACAGAACCAACTTCCAAAAAGTACCCTTTGACTTCCATAAGAACTCTGTGCATGTTCATGTGTGCAAACATACACATACAAAAATACACACACACATACATACACACAAAAAAATAACAACAATAATAAATTTAAAATAAAAATTATTTAAAGAGTTCAAAAGGGTCTAATAGAGAGTGCACTATTCTCAAAAGAATAGATAAGTCAGTGAGCAAAATAAAAAGGCCAGAAAATTCATAGCAATCAATTAATACTTGGCAAAAGAACAAAAAGCAAAACCTTAGAGGCTGGGCTGGACAGATGATTCAGCAGTTAATAGTACTCACTGCTCTTGCAGAGGACCTAAGCACAATTCCCAATACTTTCTCAGCTGGCTCACAACCACTTGCAACTCTGGTTCCAAGAGGATCTGATGCCGCTGGCCTCCATGGACACCTGCACTCACACACATATACCCACACAGAAACACATATGTGTAAAATTTAAAATAATTTTTCAAAACCACCATCCCATAAGTCAGGCATAATGGTGCAGTTCTGTAATCACAGCACTTGGGAAGTAGAAGCAGGAAGATAATGTGTTTGAAGCCAACCTGGGCCACAAAGTGATTTCTAAGCCAGTCTGGACCACAAGAAAGACCCTGTCTAGAGGGAGGTGGGGAGGAATAACAGAGAAAAGAAAAGATAAAAAGATGTTCCTCATCATGCACTATAAGAAAAAAGGTTATAAAAACCATGGTGCAATCACATGCCTCTTGCAATGGACAAAAACCTAAAAAGGCAAGCGTTGCCTATACACCATTATTGCTGCAATCATTCCGGACAGCTTGACTGGGGAACTAGATTTGCTTTCTGCAAAACTGGCAATCAGCCTTTTTAGTGTCTTCCCAAGATATAAAAACTTGTATCTCTTACGAACATTTGCACATCAGTTTTAGCTCCTTTTCTCACAATGGCTAAACCTTGCAATCAAGATGCCCGGCAATAGGTGAATGGAGAAACAGTATAACCAGATGGCTTTGCTGGGACTACGAATACACTGTCCCTGTCACACCCTCAGAACAAAGCTACCATGCCACCTGCTAAATATAAGACAACTGTTCCAGAGCCCAGGTCTAGTAGCAAAAATAAAAAAAAAAATTAAAAAAAAAAAACACAAGGCACAGAAGGCCGAACTGGCACACTATCTTTCCTACCAAATATTGGGCAGGATTCTGCCTTACTCACATTTTATCCAAGGCCTCCAACACAATGCCTGGCATAAAACAACAAATAGTTCATTGGCAAAGCACAGTGAGAGAGAGAGAGAGAGAGAGAGAGAGAGAGAGAGAGAGAGAGAGAG
>LOEQ01002013.1:127370-140338 GCA_001685075.1 Bramus lutescens | reverse complement strand
AGAGAGAGAGAGAGAGAGAGACTCTCATCTGAACTGGCCTAGAAACAAGGCAGATGGGAGTGCCCAACTAAGGAGTAACCAAAAGGAAGTGAGTGGGCTTCCCAAAAGTGGAGCATGCTTAGGGCTAGTGCTACTCAGAAACATTTCATAGTCTACACTACACCCAGGAGTTCTTGTAATAAGTTAACAAGGTTCTTCATCTTCACAGACCAAAGAACCGCAAATACATTCAAACCCAGGAAAACAACCGAGGCAAAAGCCAACCAAGAGAGAAGAAGCTTTAGCTATAAGTCTCTAACTAACATGTTGAAACAAATCAAAACCATCCATTCTCCCAAACCAACTTTCAATTGTTAACAAAATACAAATTGTTCACTTAAGGTCTTCTATGCTTTGGTATGTTTGGTGACAGAATTGTTATTTCTTCTTAAAATTACATCCTGATGTCAGGAAACTTTGATGGATCAAACAAGATGCCTCTACAGCAAGCAAACAGAAAACACAGGTTTAATTTTGCTCTGTTACAAACAGCCTCTCCTTGCTGAACAGAATGAGCATTGTTAGCTGTATTTTTTTCAAGTTCTTAAAGCTCCACTATTTGATCCAAAAATGCCCTGTTGATGCCAGCTGTGCATATAAAGCAATGTTCAGAAAGCAAATATTTCCTTTTAACCAGAACAGAGTACTTTCAAAAGAAAGAGAGAGGGAAACAACTTACCCACCCATATTAATAAAACCTTGCTTACAGAAAGAACAATTCCAGGCAAGTGACAGCCCATCCTCCTGTTAGCTAACCTTAAAAAGAACCCATAGTGAAAGTCGTGATTTGAGCTAGTGAACATGAACAATCAAACAGTAGTGTATTCTTAGTAAGAAATTGTTCCTGGCTTTTCTTAGCCTGGTGCACACTCACAAGAAAAGTCAGCTCAAATGTACTACCACACCTGCAAAGTCTAACAGCACTTGGGGTTCACTAAGAGAACTCAAAGTTTTTAAGACTCAACACCATTGATAATGTCACTGTAATCTTATACGTGTTTTTCCAATACGGTTCAAAACGTCACAGCATTACACAATGTTTCATGCAGGAGGCTTTCTCTAAAGCCATGCAACCTTAAAAAGATTCATTCACAGTTGAAGCAGGGACCATGTGTGTCTCCAGTACTAACTACTGTCATGAGATGATTGGTACCTGAAGGAACAGACAGAAGGATCGCCCCACAAGACAGTCTGAAGCATAGGTCAGCTCTAGCTATGGGTGATAGTACTGCTTATGCCCACCTTGTATCCACAGTGTCAAATTACTAACAGAAAAATGATCTGTTTAATTCTGTCTACTGCCACCAATTATAATGGCTCCTTTGTCAGCCAATTCCAAGGACAACAAACTCCTAGGAAGAATCGAGGTCTCACATGAAGAAGGCTGGTACCAGACTGGAGGTCCCAGGGAGGGCAATGAACAGAGAACAGAAACTTCACTTGAAGGGTTTTCATCTCGGCCTAGGATGGGTTTCTTTCACTGACAACTACATTCCCAGAACTCATTTGTAATCTAGATTTGGACACATACCTTTAAAACATCTTCCTGAGCAGACACATCCAAAAATAAGGCCATTTATCACAAATTCTGCTGCTAATTATCAATGAACATTTCATAATGAGTATTAAACAAAGGTATGAAGATACTCAAAATCATTAGATGAAGGAAGACACAAAAGGCAAAGACAAAACAGGAAGGTAGGAAAGCATTCTTAAAATTTGAATCCTAGTAGAAAAAATTTTTAAAAAGAAGCAAAAATAAAAGGAACCTGTCATAAAACTATAAAATTATTATTATGTAATTACATAACAGAATTGACAACAGAAAAAAAGAGTTCACAGGTTGAAAAGATGAGCAAATTTAACTGGAACAATCAATTCCAAGACAAACCCTTACTAAAAGGTTTCAAAAATAAAAAATGTTCAGACTCTCTAGGAAGAAAAGATAAAGTAATGAACCAAGGTGAATATATTTAACTAGCATCAGAGCTGCCAAAAGCAAAATCAAAAGTAATGTAAAACAAGAACAGAGAAACATCCTCCTGATAAGCAATGAAAGGGATGAAGTGGTTCTGGGGGGTTTGGATTTTTGGCTTGTTTTTGAGACAAGGTTTCTCTGTAGCTTTGGAGCCTGTCCTGGAACTAGCTNCTAGCTCTTGTAGACCAGGCTGGCCTCGAACTCACAAAGATCCACCTGCCTCTGACTGCCGAGTGCTGAGATTAAAGGTGTACACCAATATCACCCAGAAAACATGGTGGTAAATAGCATCTATAGTAGCCAATTATTAGGACAGAAACCTGTGTGGCTTGAATATAAAATATACTCCATAATAGCCCACGTGTGAGCAGGCCCTCACTGGCGGCATTATTAGAAGGGTTCTAGACCATTTAGGAAGGACAGGACAACCTAGATGGAAGAAATTGGGTTCTGAGACAGGTCCCTTGGGGTTTCTTGTCCTTGGCCCCTGTTCTCTGTCTCAGCTTCCTTCCCACAGTGGGGTAGAAAGAGTCCTCACCAAGGTTCCCAAAAATATAATGTTTACAACTTTAAATATTTATCTGGAGCCAAGCAGTCATGCTTGGAGGGCTCTGGAACTTTAAGCTGTGTCTGCCATGTGACTTTACAAGGAAGTTCAATGCTGGGACTAACATTGGCCATATGACTCTTAAGTCTTTGGAAATGGTTTGTGAGAATTTGGGAAAGCTTGGAGAAGCAAGATGGAGAACAAGAATGCTACGAATGGAGTGGATAATAGTGTCAATTCTGATGAGTCCTCAGAAAACCAAATGCTGACAAGAAAATGAAAAGCAACAGTTCCATGCATGAGGTTTCACTTGAAGTAAAGGCTCACACACTGAACTACAGGCCACTCATGTTATGCCATGACAAAGAATGTGTATTCTTTTTATCCATGCACTGACGCCCTGTGGGAAACAGGCTGGCTTTAAGGTGATGGACTAGTTCACATGACTGAAAAAGTTACAGCAACAAAGCATTTGGGCAGCAGCATGGGTGCCTGGGTGATGCTGCAGCTTTGGTAAGATTTAGAGTAAGAATTGAGGGGGAAAACAAACAAAACAAAAACAACAAAAAACAAGTGCAGGAAGACATAAGCACTTATAGAATTCAGAGTGAAAGAACTCATGTTTAAAGCTGTAACCAAAGAAGGTGCAGAGCTTTAGACAATTAAAAAGAAGCCACACCATTTGCAGTAGGAAAATAAAAAACATGCTTTGAATGTAGCTAAGTAACCTCATCACCTCAGGACCAAAGACACAAATGTGTAAGAAGCTAAAAAGACATACATTTGCAAAAGAAGACCCTTACCACTCTACGTACTCCCAGTCACCTACAGAATTGCTCCCTAGGATTTGTCTCCCTATGTGCAGCTTAAAGACCTGCAGATGCCACTGGATGTAGCCTCTGACATAACTCATGCAGACAGAGTGCATTAACATTGACCTGCTGGTGCTAATTTTATGTGGATACAGAATACAAGACTGGTTGAGTCATAGAGGCTTCCAACGGTATCTATCAAAAATAATGGGTAAATCTATCCATCTTCTGTAAAGTTAATTCAACACAGTGATAAGATAAACAATATAGGATAAACCATCCATCAATATACAGTCAGTAACATAAAAATATCATGCACACAAAACTGAACACTATGACTCCACAAACAGCAGCAAGAAGTATTTTATAAATTGATAATATAAAAAATGAGACCGCTTCTTACACATATTAAGTTATTCCAGGATGCACAGTTGGATGTAGAAAGGGAACAGAAAACAAAAATGAAAAAGAAGATAGAACGAAAAAGGAGAGAGGACAGGGAAAGGCGTGGAAACAGCAGAAGGCTTTGCTGGTGCAGGCTATGGTTAAGGACAGAGGATGGTCAGGGTCAGACGTTAAGAAAGCATCCACTATAAAACTTGCTTGTTGCTGTTTTTAAACTATAAAAATACATTAACCAGAACCAAAATGAAAAATAAGTGTCACAAATATTAGCTCTTGATGAATCTGGTTAAGGAATACATGCAAATTAGTATAATATTCTTTTAACATTTCAACTTAGTCTAAACTTATGTCAAAATTAAGCTTTTATAAAAAAAGAAGAGGACACATAGAAAAGAAGAAACACTCCCTGTTCACATGGTATCCAAAACTGACACGACCACTATACAAACAAAGGAAACCTGAGTGAAGACCAGATACATCTGTATACATCTGTATACAGATGACAGAAAAATAAAGGTAGGAGGGTTAACAGAACCCAGTACCCAGGATGCTTGACAGCATCTTTGAACCACTAAATTAATCAAAAGTGGAACTGCCCATCCTTGACGCCGCTTATGCTTTGAGATGATAAATTTTCCTTATTGCTGACAGACACAGCTGTGCAAATTAAAATATGCAGAGTCAACATGAGTTCAGACTTGAAAAGGGCCTAAGAGTTTAAAGAAAGAATACCCAATCGCAAGCAACTATCCATGAGATGGGATTACCATGCTTACCTAACTCTATTACAATTATTGGGTTGTTGGCTTTTTTGGAGCCCATTCCCTATGGTGGGATACCTTGTTCAGNNNGTCCTGTTTCAACTTGGTATACCAGACTTTTTCAGCTCCTCAAGAGAGGCCTTACCTCCTCTGAAGAGTGGATGGGGGGAGAGGATAGGGGGGCAGGAGAAGGGAAAGAAGGGAGGAAGTGAGGCTAGTATGTAAAATTAAAATTTTTTAAATAAAATAAACAATTATCAAGTTGTGTTTCTATTATTTTTAAATATTAGTTTTTATTTTAATTTTATTTCTTTATTTAATATGTATAGATGTTTTGTTGGTGTGTTTGTCTGTGCACCACATGCATGCCTGGTGTCTACAGAGGCCCAAGAAGGGCACTAGATCACCTGCCTGAGTTACAGATGATTGTGAGCCACCACGCTGGTTGCTGTAAATTCAAGTCCTCTAGAAGAACAGCCATTGCTCTTAACTGCTGAGCCATCTCTCTAGTCCCCATTATTCTTATAATTAGACTACTTCTCAAGATCTGCGACTGTTTTATTAGTGTTTAATGGACAAAGCCTTCAATACATAAAAATCCAACAGCTTTTTGTAAAGTTAATATCAGTTCTCTCTAGCATATCACATAAAATTAGCTGGCTAGCTGTGATAAAAAGTATCATTTAATTTGGAGAATTAGGAATAATTTGGTTTGGAACAATTATAGTTTGTAGACAGAACAGGGAAAATTGAAGTCAAATGCACAGGATATTCACAGTCAAATGGGGGAGACATTCCATACATATTTAACATGGAGGCCAGGGAACATAAACATTCTTTTCAGATAAAAGCTCCAGACCTGCTATCTTAAGGTTAGTATCTGGAATGTGTTTCTTCTGACTGGACAGAAAATAGAAAGATGAGCCCAATGATATTTCATAGGAGTGATAAGAAAAGTCTAGAAGATTCTATCTTAATTGACAAGGAGAGCTAGTTAAATCTCTAAACAGCAGCACATAGACTCCAGACACATCAGAAACATCATATTCCTGTGTATGTGAAAGGGTTCAGGAAAGGGTAATGTCAACACAGTCACCAGTAAGTGAGAGAGAAGGTATTTTGAAGTACAATGATGACTTGGGCCTCTGGGTGCTTCTCAGCTGGACAGATTGCTGGAAGCAGATTCTGAATCAGCTGCTGGTAAATGCATTAGGCTGTAGCCAGAGAGGAAAGTACCTAAAACACTCCCAGGAAGGTGTGTTACAACACTTTGTGTATTACAAACAATGATGCAACAAATGACAATATGTTCCAATCCTTGCAGGCAGGTGTTTTTAATATCTGTAGGAAAGGTCATAAAACAATAGATTGCTAGATAAAGGGGCACGTGTGGTTTCAATTTTATACTACTTATCAATAAGTCACGACTTTCCCAGGAAATTATGGGAGTTCAAACTCCCATCAGCAGTGTGACAGCACAAATACATCCCCACATTCAGATACTGGCCCTGTTGTTCTAAAAGTCTAGTGAACTTAAAAAAAGAATCCCACTTAATCAATGCCTTGTTTTAATCCCTGACTGATAGCAAATATATATTTTAAGAAAAGTTTCTTATTTATTTGCCACTAGCACCTCCTCTTCCACAAACTATTTGTTCGCATCTTTTAGATTTTTTTTAACAAGATGTTGAACTTAAGCAGTTCTTCAATATCACTTAAATTCTAAAACTATATATATGCTATTAAAGGGTAGGGGGAAAATGTGTAACTAACACATATTTCATGGCAAAAATGCTGAAGCATAAATGAAAGAGCCTGTGGATGAGTTACAGTAAGTGTCATACACACACATATATATGTGCATGTATGTACGTGTACACACATGATGTACACATGTGCATTGTGACTGTGGTGACTGTGCCTGAGTGCATGTACTTACTTTGCTGGTTTTATTTTTAAATTCTGCCTTAATCACACCTGGACTTCCGCAGACCATATAGATATTTCAATCACCAAGAAGAAGAATAGTCTCTTCACGCTCTGTGGCTGTGATACTGAGTGCCAGATGCACCTGCCATTTTGTGCAGGAGCTGCAGGGCTTAGTCTTCCACAGTACAGGCCTCTCTACAAAGAATCCCACATGTGGCATGTAAGTTGCAAATGTTCCCCAACCAGGACTACAATCTCTCATTAGAATCCAGCTTAATTTCTGCATGTGTTTAACTCTACAATGTTTCTCGTTCAGCTTCCAGTTACAATGTCTTATTAAGAAGTGTCGTAAATTTGGGGAAAGCATATGGGGCCTTGGGGCACTACTGTTCTTGCTGTATAAGCTGTTAGGTACACAAATATCAGGCTGTAGTTATTATTCATGCACTCACTCACTGTAATGCTATCCAAAGGCCCTTTCAGTAAGTCTGGCTAAGCACTTCTATCTAGAAAAACACATTATCAAGCCTTATTTCTATTTCCTTGTATTACACTTAGAGGACTGTATTAACTGATGCATATATACGTGTGGCAGTAATTAAGGCAGTCATGGGCTTCTCTTAAAAGTATATTTCAAAATACAAATGAAATAATGATGAAGTGTGTTGAAGTTCAGAAGCAGTGCCCATGTCTATAGGACAGATAACAAAGAATCCCACCCCACCACCATCCAGATTCTAGGATTTTTAACCTCTCTTTCATCATTTTGAGAACCATAATAGGACCTCTACGAACTCAACTTATACAGTGCCCTTTCTTTACAAGACTCAGAATCTTGGTGGCTTTTCTAACACCTGGCTGCCTTAGTCACTTAAGTAGTGGGACAGTGGAGGGATTCAGAAACATCTCAGGGTATCACTGCCTTCAATCATCCTGGATTTTAAAAGTCCTGATTAGAATCTACAGTACTCCAGCTGATTAACGAGGTGGCGAGTTTCTAAATCTTCTTTATTGACAATCTGAAATGATGAGACAAAATGTTTGCTGTCCAGAAGAATGAGATAATTGCAAAGTTTCTCAGAACGGTCAATGCAATATGCACCAGTTTTACTCTCGGGATTTGATAATTGCAATTTTTAAAATTTATTCTGATGGTACAAAATCCTATGTTATTAAATAGGTAAATATGAATATTACAAGAGTAAGTTAGTTTCAACTATGAATGACCCAAACACTGTACATTGACCCAAATCATATTCTCATTTAAAGAAAAGCATGTCTTTTCCTTAACTATTATAAAATACTGACAGTCACTTCAAGAAGGCATCACATTAAACCTTTCAATTTTACCTGATCTCTCTTGTAGAAAACAAAAAAAAATGTATAAGCCTGAACACACATTGGCTAGTTGGCACAAACGATGCACTGCTGACTTCTAAACCATACAGTTAAAAAGGTCTTTGACATCACTTTCATTTGTATTTTTCCCAAAACAATTTCTGTGTGATGTCATCATTATCTTTCTTCCTGTAGTGACACTGAAAGAGTAGGCTGGACCAAGGAAATCAGAGCCCCTGAGTCCACCCACCCAGAAGCTCCCAACCACGGACACTGAAGGCAAACTGTGAAGGTGAAACTGACATCAGAACTGAAGTCTCCTAGCTTCCCTCAGACAGGATCCAAGGACAGCAAACTACAACAAGCCACACCCTGAGGAAGATTACAATGGTTTTTTTCTAAATCTCCACTCTTAAATCTAACCTTACCTTTTTATCTTATGAAAGGAAGCATTGTTCTCAGCTATAACTTATTTTTAGAATTATACAAAAACTTTTCTAATATTTAATTATAAAATGAATTTAATCCCCCACATCACCTGTTTGCTCTACAATATAAATTCTACTCCTGTTTGCCATCAAAATTCTTTTGAATTTTCTAGCGTCTAATGGTTACAAAGATTGTATAACAGAGTTCAGTCTCAGAGAGTTATATACACATCTTCCCTACAGAATCCTTTTCAGATATGGCCATGTAGGCTTTAAGAGTAGAAAATATGTACAAGTCCCAATTTTTTAATGCATTCTGCAACATCAGAGCCATGAACGTCTCCTGTGTGTTTTGCTATTGGATAAACAGAATGAGAGAAAGTTCTCAAATGCCAGTCAACTGTGTTATTTCTTACATAGTCTGAACACAGGTAAGAACAGAAAGGTCTGCTTGCAAATATTTTAAAGGCCTCCTCTAAATACCGGCCCTGGCAAATGATAGAAAGATAAATAAAATGTGTGTCTTATTGCTGAGTTTACTCCCTGTGGTAGGGTCATCAAGTCAACCCCCAGTGAACAATCTCTAGTTCTTTTCTTGCACAGCCCTAATTCTGTTGAGCACAACAGTGGACTACATCCAGAAGAAAGGAAAATAAACTGTGTTTTCTGGCCTCTTTCACATGCAGGTAGAAGGCACAGACAAAAGAGGCAAACTCTGGTTTTGAGTAGAACTTTCTAGAAAGTACCTTTGAAAAAGAAAGAGGCAGTCTCAGTTGGCATGCCCTCTTCCTCCTTTGGGGAAGACACATGTGGTGGCTGGGAAGTTACAACTGTTTGACACCATCAGAAAAGTGCCACTAGTAATACAAACTCTTCAGTCCCTCCTACCCCTCAATTGTGAAACCAAACTAACATGGTAACTGTGGAACTGGCATTAGATCAGAAAAATAAATCCCCTATCTTATTTAAGCCTCTATTTATTAGGTTTTCTATGACATTTTCTGAAGCTAAGTGCAAAGTAATACAATCTAATAAGAAAGAGATACAGAAAGGGTCTTTGAAAATCCACCGAGGAAGATATTAGTCCGACAGAGGCAGAGAGTGGAGGGGTCAGGAAGATAAGCGTCCAGAGAAGCAAACAGACAAGGCAGTGCACTCATTTGCTCGAGGATCACCATCATCTACTGCCCTGACGGTGGCTGCCCCGAAGGACTGAAGGGGAATTCAGGCAAGAAGAATGCCAGAGTACAGAGATACTCATAGGGGCAGACACACAATCTGTGCTGGACTGTGCTTACATACACCTTCAATATTTATTCATCAAGCGCCCATCTTGTCTCTAAAGCTACATCAGGGTCTCCACATAAAGTTACCCTGTGGAAGACTCACATCACAGTTAGTACCTCAAAGTCATAAAGCATTCACTAGCCAAAAGCTGGGCTGCATGTTGCCTGAAGATTTCATTTTCTCTCCACTAACACCCTAGCAGGTTTCCCTAAATCACAGAAGACTGTACCTCAATGCATTCTCCAGTGCAACTCATTCGTGTGGCCCAGAGAACACCCAAAACTATAAATATTTCATATTTGGGTAGCATAAGCTAAGTGGAAAAGGGTTTTTCTTTTCTTTTGTTTATTATCAGTTAATCAACAACTCTGTGGAAAAATTACATTTGTCATACTTACAAAACACAATAGGGAGAAAAAGAAGAGTCGTCTTTTGTGGGCTGTTTACAAACACACGAGATCAAGGAGAATGTCATTCAAACCAAAACAATAGGAAATCACTCTCAGCTGTGAGGACAGGCTTAGAGCAGGGTAAGTTCCTCTCTGATCCTCCTACAGCAAGTTTCTGCATGCCTTCCAGAGCCTCCACCTACAGAGCGTTAGGGACAAGGGCCAACACATATATTTAATTATGTAAGTATTCAGCACTATCGGCCAGCTGTTGCCATTCAGAATACACTGACCTCTTTCACTAGCTCTCTTGCACAGAATGGCAGAAACAAAGCAACTGTTGATGCGACAGTAATCATGAAAGATGCAAAGTACTATTCTCCAAAAGACTTGAGATAACTCCACAACCCAGCTTTGCATTTTAAAGTGATTTGCTCCCTCTCAAGTGCTTTTCTGTGCCGTATTTGCAAGTTCAATGACTAATCTAACCATGAGTTCCTTTTGTTTCTATTCCTTTAAAAAGTCAACCATGAATTCAAATACATTTCCTAGGTTCTTTTCAATCAAATTTCTCACTGGAATATATAATAAGATGATTCTCTTCTGCCCCGCCATGCATCTCTATGTTCCATGCTCACAGGACAAGCAAGGTAAGGGCTGTCCTTCACACCCATAACTCTTAGTCCTCACTTTCAAAAGAAAAAGAAAATTAAGCTTCATTTAATGTTCATAGAAAGCTCATTCCTCCAATAGTACCCTCAGTTTCAAAGTAGCTGAAGGTGGTGGGAAGGTCAGGAAGTCCCACAACAACAGAGAGTAGACTACACAAACTGTGACACATAAATAGCTACAAACAAACTCACACATGGCAGATGTAACCACAGCTAACCCAACAACAACTCACCAGAGAAACCTGCACTTTATCAGATCAACTTTGGATTCAACTCAATGAAAACCTCCTCAGTAACTAGTTAGCGGCACATCTGCAATAGACCTGGGCACCTCAGAAATCAGAATGGCAGTCTCTCTTTCCTTATACAGCTGTGTCTCGGCACCCTAGACACTAATACACAAACTTAACTTTTCCAACACAACCACTTCTTCACATGTCTTCTGTTCTCAGTTTGGTGAGTTCTGGTGGCTTTTGCTCATTCACAGAAACTGTAAACAATTGGATGCTCAAATGTAAGATAATGCTGTAACGTTAATAATTAATTATATAATGGGTTTGGTGGTGGTGGACCATGCCTTTAATACCAGCACTTGGGAGGCAGAGGCAAGAGGATCTCTGAGTTTTAGGCCAGCTGGTTTAAAGATCAAGTTCCAGGGCAACGAGGACTACACAGAGCAACCATCTCAAAATAAAAAACAAAAACAAAAAACCACAACTTGTAAATGGCAATCTGCTTGACTAAGATACTAACAATGAGCTGCTGAGGAGTGACAACAGAAGGAAGGACTCTGCTCCTTCCCCAAAGTGAAAAGAGAATTCTGGCAAATTAAACAAATATGTATTAGGTGAGAAATAATCATTGTGCCTCAAGCTCAAGGCAAAGCACCACGTTTCCTTCTTTCTGATTGAACACGACCCAGGAGTACAATACTGATGTTCCTGGCTGGTTTGGTAGAGAAGAAGGTAGTGACATCCGCAGCCCAGAGCTACTAGCATGGCCAGGTGACTGCAAGGCACAGGTGTTCTCAATGCTGTCCCTCAGGAAAAAAAAAGAAGAACAACTATGGCAAAAACTGGCCTTCACCTCTTCAAGAGAAGAGAGGCAGGTCCCTTCCCAGCCTATAAGAAAGCTGAGGCAGAAGGATTAAAGGCTTGAGCATGGTGGACAACTGGAGACCCTAGTATGGTAAACTCAAGTAACTGTGGTCACAGACATGGAAATGTTCAAGAAGCATACTGGTCCAGACCGTGGAAACAAAGGTAGGGGCTGAAAAAGACACGGAAGGAGCCAGTCTGCTGCAGTCCCCAAATGATGGACCGGGTGGAGAACGGGAGAACAACCCACAGTGAGCAGAGCAGTAGAGAAAGCATCGCCTTACTAGACAATGTGTAAAGCCACACAGGCCAATCCCTCAACTGACTTCATCACAAAAAAAACCGGTGTGCAACGATGGGTGAAGCAACAAGATTGGACAGGGATTCGTCCTGCCTGCTCCTTACACATCAGACAACATAGAACTGACATCAGTTCAAGCCACTCAAGTAGCTAAGGCATACCCAAATGTGGGCTGGGGAGATGGCTCAGTGAGGAAAAATGCATATGCTCAGGCCTAGTGACCTAGGGTAGGATCCCTAGAAGCAATGCAGAAGTGCAAGCACCTATATCCCTGCTGCAACTATAGGAAATGAGAGATGGGGCAAGAAAGTGGCAGAGGCCAACCCAGCTTAAGCACAGGTAAGGACACCCTGTCTCCAACAATGTGGCAAGACAAAGACAGACAGTTGAAGGCTATCCTCTGACCTCCACAAGCATGAGGTAGTATGCGCATGCCCACATTCTCACACAAACATTCTCCACCTTCCTTCCTCCGTGTGTGTGTGTGTGTGTGTGTGAAAACAATGTGAAATAGATAACCAGTTTCTTATAAAAAGTCAAATGAGGCCCAGTGTGCTTTTATTTTCTATCAAATTTTTCCATTTAAATTAAATGAAAATTAAAATTAACCAAGGTAATTATAGTTAAAAGTATTAGTGAAACTAATTAACAACATAATCAGTTGAATTTTTCACTTTCTTTTAAACAGGGTGATTAATAATTGAGAGGACAAGCCCTTGTCTATTCCTAGCAGCTCAGCTTATTCTTTGAATCAAGTTACTTCATGTATTCTGGCTGAAATAGTACTCTTGTTCCTCTGTCAATGTATAAAGAACTCAGAGATAAATCTGCGTAAAACAAACAATATTTCCACAGCAGAGCTGAGAGTAAAGCCATTTGTTACTCTACTCAGCAAAACATTGTACAAGGGATTCCCTGTAGAGCAAAGCAGGTAGCCAGTACTTCAGGCCCACCTTTCCTGCTGTGTCCATCTCTCTCTCTCTCTC